>JABAKD010000001.1:1411354-1537539 GCA_012845835.1 Undaria pinnatifida | reverse complement strand
CACACGACAGAGATCGCCATGGCTGGTGCTCCGGTATCTGATTGCCATTCAACTTCAATAGCTTTCACCAACGCCATGGAAACCTTGCCAGAAAATGTCAATCACGCGCGCACACAAGTATTCAAACACATGTGAAAATGTGTGACGCACAAAACCCAGACCACGACCATCATGTTTGCACCGAAACATTCAAACTTCAAAATGTCAAATTGGAACGCAAATCAAGATCGTTTGAGGCCACCCTCGTACAAAGCGTCTGACCAACAGCGAAAACATTTGCTGACCTTGGTAATAACCTCCGCGGGAACGGAACCAGACGCTGGACGGTCCGGGGTGAACTCGGTGGGCGGCTTGACCGTGTGGCGTGCCCACCACGTGTGGTACTCTGGAACGACAGTTGCAACCTGCACATTAAGTAGTTGACATTTGGAAACCCTTTCAGCATTCGACCGGAGATCACTATGGTCGGTGCTTCGGTATCTAATTGCAATGAAACTTCAATATCCTTCAACAACTCGATGGCAACCTTGCCACAAAATACCAATCACGTGCGCGCACACAAACATTCAAACACAGGTCAAAATGAAGCTCTGATTCACACATCATTTTCTTCGATGCAACTGATCGCCTACATCGGGTACAGCTTTTACGATTGCCACATCAAGAATGAAAACTATTAGAGCATACAATCGAGGTGGTGTGGGATCGGCACTTGGTTGTCCGATTTCTGTCGTTTAGTTCGCTGTTCCTAGGAGTCGGGATGCAAAGCGCCCAGACACGACCGTCACTTCAGCACCAAAACATTGAAAGCACAAAGAGCAACTTGGAGCGGCAGTGGAGATCGTTCAAAGCCGACGTCGTACACAAAGCGCCGGATCAAAACCTAAACATTTGCTGACCTTGTCAATCACATCCACGAGAGAGGAGGAAGATGCCGGACGGTCTAGGGCGAAATCCCTGAACGACTCGACCGTGTGGCGTGCCCAGTACCTGTGGGACTGTTGAACGAAAATCGTAACCTGCACATTCGGTAGTTCAAATGTTTGAAAAACGTTCAGCATACCACCGGAGATCGCCATGGCTGGTGCTCCGGTATCTGATTGCCATTCAACTTCAATCGCTTTCACCATCGCCATGGAAACCTTGCCAGAAAATGTCAATCACGCGCGCACACAAAGCATTCAAACACATGTGAACATGTGTGACGCACAAAACCCAGACCACGACCATCATGTTTGCACCGAAACATTCAAACTTCAAAATGTCAAATTGGAACGCAAATCAAGATCGTTTGAGGCCACCCTCGTACAAAGCGTCTGACCAACAGCGAAAACATTTGCTGACCTTGGTAATAACCTCCGCGGGAACGGAACCAGACGCTGGACGGTCCGGGGTGAACTCGGTGAGAGACTCGACCGTGTGGCGTGCCCAGCACGTGTGGGGCTGTGGAACGACAGTTGCAACCTGCACATTAAGTAGTTGACATTTGGAAACCCTTTCAGCATTCGACCGGAGATCACTATGGTCGGTGCTTCGGCATCTAATTGCAATGAAACTTCAATATCCTTCAACAACTCGATGGCACCCTTGCCACAAAATACCAATCACGTGCGCACACAAACATTCAAACACAGGTCAAAACGAAGCTCTGATTCACACCGGTGAAGGCCATCATTTTCCACGATGCAACTGATCGCCTACATCGGGCAAGGCGTTCATGATCGGCACTTGAAGGACGAACACTACTACGGCACACAGTCGGATTGGTCTGAGCTCGGCATTCGGTTGTCCGATTTCTGTCGTTTGGTAGTCGGGATGCAAAGCGCCCAGACACGACCGTCACGCCCGCACCGAAACCTGAAAAGTACAAATAGCAACCTGGAGCGGCAGTGGAGATCGTTCAAAGCCGACGTCGTACACAAAGCGCCGGATCAAAACCGAAAACATTTGCTGACCTTGTCATTCACATCCACGAGAGAGGAGGAAGATGCCGGGCGGTCTAGGGCGAAATCCCTCAACGACTCGACCGTGTGGCGTGCCCAGTACCTGTGGGACTGTTGAACGAAAATCGTAACCTGCGCATTCGGTAGTTCAAATGTTTGAAAAACGTTCAGCATACCACCGGAGATCGCCATGGCTGGTGCTCCGGTATCTGATTGCCATTCAACTTCAATCGCTTTCACCATCGCCATGGAAACCTTGCCAGAAAATGTCAATCACGCGCGCACACAAACATTCAAACACATGTGAACATGTGTGACGCACAAAACCCAGACCACGACCATCATGTTTGCACCGAAACATTCAAACTTCAAAATGTCAAATTGGAACGCAAATCAAGATCGTTTGAGGCCACCCTCGTACAAAGCGTCTGACCAACAGCGAAAACATTTGCTGACCTTGGTAATAACCTCCGCGGGAACGGAACCAGACGCTGGACGGTCCGGGGTGAACTCGGTGAGAGACTCGACCGTGTGGCGTGCCCAGCACGTGTGGGGCTGTGGAACGACAGTTGCAACCTGCACATTAAGTAGTTGACATTTGGAAACCCTTTCAGCATTCGACCGGAGATCACTATGGTCCGTGCTTCGGCATCTAATTGCAATGAACTTCAATATCCTTCAACAACTCGATGGCACCCTTGCCACAAAATACCAATCACGTGCGCACACAAACATTCAAACACAGGTCAAAATGAAGCTCTGATTCACACCGGTGAAGGCCATCATTTTCCACGATGCAACTGATCGCCTACATCGGGCAAGGCGTTCATGATCGGCACTTGAAGGACGAACACTACTACGGCACACAATCGGAGTGGTCTGAGCTCGGCATTCGGTTGTCCGATTTCTGTCGTTTGGTAGTCGGGATGCAAAGCGCCCAGACACGACCGTCACGCCCGCACCGAAACCTGAAAAGTACAAATAGCAACCTGGAGCGGCAGTGGAGATCGTTCAAAGCCGACGTCGTACACAAAGCGCCGGATAAAAACCGAAAACATTTGCTGACCTTGTCAATCACATCCACAAGAGAGGAGGAAGATGCCGGACGGTCTAGGGCGAAAACCCTGAACGACTCGACCGTGTGGCGTGCCCAGTACCTGTGGGACTGTTGAACGAAAATCGTAACCTGCACATTCGGTAGTTCAAATGTTTGAAAAACGTTCAGCATACCACCGGAGATCGCCATGGCTGGTGCTCCGGTATCTGATTGCCATTCAACTTCAATCGCTTTCACCATCGCCATGGAAACCTTGCCAGAAAATGTCAATCACGCGCGCACACAAACATTCAAACACATGTGAACATGTGTGACGCACAAAACCCAGACCACGACCATCATGTTTGCACCGAAACATTCAAACTTCAAAATGTCAAATTGGAACGCAAATCAAGATCGTTTGAGGCCACCCTCGTACAAAGCGTCTGACCAACAGCTGAAAACATTTGCTGACCTTGGTAATAACCTCCGCGGGAACGGAACCAGACGCTGGACGGTCCGGGGTGAACTCGGTGAGAGACTCGACCGTGTGGCGTGCCCAGCACGTGTGGGGCTGTGGAACGACAGTTGCAACCTGCACATTAAGTAGTTGACATTTGGAAACCCTTTCAGCATTCGACCGGAGATCACTATGGTCCGTGCTTCGGCACCTAATTACAATGGAACTACAATATCCTTCAACAACTCGATGGCAACCTTGCCACAAAATACCAATCACGTGCGCGCACACAAACATTCAAACACAGGTCAAAATGAAGCTCTGATTCACACATCATTTTCTTCGATGCAACTGATCGCCTACATCGGGTACAGCTTTTACGATTGCCACATCAAGAATGAAAACTATTAGAGCATACAATCGAGGTGGTGTGGGATCGGCACTTGGTTGTCCGATTTCTGTCGTTTAGTTCGCTGTTCCTAGGAGTCGGGATGCAATGCGCCCAGACACGACCGTCACTTCAGCACCAAAACATTGAAAGCACAAAGAGCAACTTGGAGCGGCAGTGGAGATCGTTCAAAGCCGACGTCGTACACGAAGCGCCGGATCAATACATCTGCTGACCTTGTCAATCACATCCACGCGAGATGAGAACGATGCCGGACGGTCTAACGCGAAAACCCTGAACGACTCGACCGTGTGGCGTGCGCAGTACCTGTGGGACTGTTGAACGAAAATCGTAACCTGCACATTCGGTAGTTCAAATGTTTGAAAAAACTTTCAGCACACGACAGGAGATCGCCATGGCTGGTGCTCCGGTATCTGATTGCAATTCAACTTCAATAGCTTTCACCAACGCCATGGAAACCTTGCCAGAAAATGTCAATCACGCGCGCACACAAGCATTCAAACACATGTGAACATGTGTGACGCACAAAACCCATACCACGACCATCATGTTTGCACCGAAACATTCAAACTTCAAAATGTCAAATTGGAACGCAAATCAAGATCGTTTGAGGCCACCCTCGTACAAAGCGTCTGACCAACAGCGAAAACATTTGCTGACCTTGGTAATAACCTCCGCGGGAACGGAACCAGACGCTGGACGGTCCGGGGTGAACTCGGTGAGAGACTCGACCGTGTGGCGTGCCCAGCACGTGTGGGGCTGTGGAACGACAGTTGCAACCTGCACATTAAGTAGTTGACATTTGGAAACCCTTTCAGCATTCGACCGGAGATCACTATGGTCCGTGCTTCGGCACCTAATTGCAATGGAACTTCAATATCCTTCAACAACTCGATGGCAACCTTGCCACAAAATACCAATCACGTGCGCGCACACAAACATTCAAACACAGGTCAAAATGAAGCTCTGATTCACACCGGTGAAGGCCATCATTTTCCACGATGCAACTGATCGCCTACATCGGGCAAGGCGTTCATGATCGGCACTTGAAGGACGAACACTACTACGGCACACAATCGGAGTGGTCTGAGATCGGCACTTGGTTGTCCGATTTCTGTCGTTTAGTTCGCTGTTCCTAGGAGTCGGGATGCAATGCGCCCAGACACGACCGTCACTTCAGCACCAAAACATTGAAAGCACAAAGAGCAACTTGGAGCGGCAGTGGAGATCGTTCAAAGCCGACGTCGTACACGAAGCGCCGGATCAATACATCTGCTGACCTTGTCAATCACATCCACGCGAGATGAGAACGATGCCGGACGGTCTAACGCGAAAACCCTGAACGACTCGACCGTGTGGCGTGCCCAGTACCTGTGGGACTGTTGAACGAAAATCGTAACCTGCACATTCGGTAGTTCAAATGTTTGAAAAAACTTTCAGCACACGACAGGAGATCGCCATGGCTGGTGCTCCGGTATCTGATTGCCATTCAACTTCAATAGCTTTCACCAACGCCATGGAAACCTTGCCAGAAAATGTCAATCACCCGCGCACACAAGCATTCAAACACATGTGAACATGTGTGACGCACAAAACCCAGACCACGACCATCATGTTTGCACCGAAACATTCAAACTTCAAAATGTCAAATTGGAACGCAAATCAAGATCGTTTGAGGCCACCCTCGTACAAAGCGTCTGACCAACAGCGAAAACATTTGCTGACCTTGGTAATAACCTCCGCGGGAACGGAACCAGACGCTGGACGGTCCGGGGTGAACTCGGTGAGAGACTCGACCGTGTGGCGTGCCCAGCACGTGTGGGGCTGTGGAACGACAGTTGCAACCTGCACATTAAGTAGTTGACATTTGGAAACCCTTTCAGCATTCGACCGGAGATCACTATGGTCCGTGCTTCGGCATCTAATTGCAATGGAACTTCAATATCCTTCAACAACTCGATGGCAACCTTGCCACAAAATACCAATCACGTGCGCGCACACAAACATTCAAACACAGGTCAAAATGAAGCTCTGATTCACACCGGTGAAGGCCATCATTTTCCACGATGCAACTGATCGCCTACATCGGGCAAGGCGTTCATGATCGGCACTTGAAGGACGAACACTATTAGAGCATACAATCGAGGTGGTGTGGGATCGGCACTTGGTTGTCCGATTTCTGTCGTTTAGTTCGCTGTTCCTAGGAGTCGGGATGCAATGCGCCCAGACACGACCGTCACTTCAGCACCAAAACATTGAAAGCACAAAGAGCAACTTGGAGCGGCAGTGGAGATCGTTCAAAGCCGACGTCGTACACGAAGCGCCGGATCAAAACATCTGCTGACCTTGTCATTCACATCCACGCGAGATGAGAACGATGCCGGACGGTCTAACGCGAAAACCCTGAACGACTCGACCGTGTGGCGTGCCCAGTACCTGTGGGACTGTTGAACGAAAATCGTAACCTGCACATTCGGTAGTTCAAATGTTTGAAACAACTTTCAGCACACGACAGGAGATCGCCATGGCTGGTGCTCCGGTATCTGATTGCCATTCAACTTCAATAGCTTTCACCAACGCCATGGAAACCTTGCCAGAAAATGTCAATCACCCGCGCACACAAGCATTCAAACACATGTGAACATGTGTGACGCACAAAACCCAGACCACGACCATCATGTTTGCACCGAAACATTCAAACTTCAAAATGTCAAATTGGAACGCAAATCAAGATCGTTTGAGGCCACCCTCGTACAAAGCGTCTGACCAACAGCGAAAACATTTGCTGACCTTGGTAATAACCTCCGCGGGAACGGAACCAGACGCTGGACGGTCCGGGGTGAACTCGGTGGGAGACTCAACCGTGTGGCGTGCCCAGCACGTGTGGGGCTGTGGAACGACAGTTGCAACCTGCACATTAGGTAGTTGATATTTGGAAACCCTTTCAGCATTCGACCGGAGATCACTATGGTCGGTGCTTCGGTATCTAATTGCAATGGAACTTCATTTTCCTTCAACAACTCGATGGCAACCTTGCCACAAAATATCAATCACTTGCGCGCACACAAACATTCAAACACAGGTCAAAATGAAGCTCTGATTCACACCGGTGAAGGCCATCATTTTCCACGATGCAACTGATCGCCTACATCGGGTACAGCTTTTACGATTGCCACATCAAGAATGAAAACGTTTAGAGCATACAATCGAGGTGGTGTGGGATCGGCACTTGGTTGTCCGATTTCTGTCGTTTAGTTCGCTGTTCCTGGGAGTCAGGATGCAATGCGCACAGACACGACCGCAACTTCAGCACCAAAACATTGAAAGCACAAATGGCAACTTGGAGCGGCAGTGGAGATCGTTCAAAGCCGACGTCGTACACAAATCGCCGGATCAAAACATCCGCTGACCTTGTCAATCACATCCACGCGAGATGAGAACGATGCCGGACGGTCTAACGCGAAAACTCTGAACGACTCGACCGTGTGGCGTGCCCAGTACCTTTGGGACTGTTGAACGAAAATCGTAACCTGCACATTCGGTAGTTCAAATGTTTGAAAAACGTTCAGCACACGACAGGAGATCGCCATGGCTGGTGCTCCGGTATCTGATTGCAATTCAACTTTAATAGCTTTCACCAACGCGGTGAAAACCTTGCCAGGAAATGTCAATCACGCGCGCACACAAACATTCAAACACATGTGAAAAATTGACAAACAAAACCCAGACCACGACCATCATGTTTGCACCGAAACATTCAAACTTCAAAATGTCAAATTGGAACGCAAATCAAGATCGTTTGAAGCCACCCTCGTACAAAGCGTCTGACCAACAGCGAAAACATTTGCTGACCTTGGTAATAACCTCCGCGGGAAAGGGATCAGACGCTGGACGGTCCGGGGTGAACTCGGTGAGAGACTCGACCGTGTGGCGTGCCCAGCACGTGTGGGGCTGTGGAACGACAGTTGCAACCTGCACATTAAGTAGTTGACATTTGGAAACCCTTTCAGCATTCGACCGGAGATCACTATGGTCCGTGCTTCGGCATCTAATTGCAATGGAACTTCAATATCCTTCAACAACTCGATGGCAACCTTGCCACAAAATACCAATCACGTGCGCGCACACAAACATTCAAACACAGGTCAAAATGAAGCTCTGATTCACACCAGTGAAGGCCATCATTTTCTTCGATGCAACTTATCGCCTACATCGGGCAAGGCGTTCATGATCGGCACTTGAAGGACGAACACTACTACGGCACACAATCGGAGTGGTCTGAGCTCGGCATTCGGTTGTCCGATTTCTGTCGTTTGGTAGTCGGGATGCAAAGCGCCCAGACACGACCGTCACGCCCGCACCGAAACCTGAAAAGTACAAATAGCAACCTGGAGCGGCAGTGGAGATCGTTCAAAGCCGACGTCGTACACAAAGCGTCGGATCGAAACCTTAAACGTTTGCTGACCTTGTCAATCACATCCACAAGAGAGGAGGAAGATGCCGGACGGTCTAGGGCGAAATCCCTGAACGACTCGACCGTGTGGCGTGCCCAGTACCTGTGGGACTGTTGAACGAAAATCGTAACCTGCACATTCGGTAGTTCAAATGTTTGAAAAACGTTCAGCATACCACCGGAGATCGCCATGGCTGGTGCTCCGGTATCTGATTGCCATTCAACTTCAATCGCTTTCACCATCGCCATGGAAACCTTGCGAGAAAATGTCAATCACGCGCGCACACAAACATTCAAACACATGTGAAAATGTGTGACGCACAAAACCCAGACCACGACCATCATGTTTTCACCGAAACATTCAAACTTCAAAATGTCAAATTGGAACGCAAATCAAGATCGTTTGAGGCCACCCTCGTACAAAGCGTCTGACCAACAGCGAAAACATTTGCTGACCTTGGTAATAACCTCCGCGGGAACGGAACCAGACGCTGGACGGTCCGGGGTGAACTCGGTGAGAGACTCGACCGTGTGGCGTGCCCAGCACGTGTGGGGCTGTGGAACGACAGTTGCAACCTGCACATTAAGTAGTTGACATTTGGAAACCCTTTCAGCATTCGACCGGAGATCACTATGGTCCGTGCTTCGGCATCTAATTGCAATGGAACTTCAATATCCTTCAACAACTCGATGGCAACCTTGCCACAAAATACCAATCACGTGCGCGTACACAAACATTCAAACACAGGTCAAAACGAAGCTCTGATTCACACCGGTGAAGGCCATCATTTTCCACGATGCAACTGATCGCCTACATCGGGCAAGGCGTTCATGATCGGCACTCTTGAAGGACGAACACTACTACGGCACACAATTCGGAGTGGTCTGAGCTCGGCATTCGGTTGTCCGATTTCTGTCGTTTGGTAGTCGGGATGCAAGCGCCCAGACACGACCGTCACGCCCGCACCGGAACATGAAAAGTACAAATAGCAACCTGGAGCGGCAGTGGAGATCGTTCAAAGCCGACGTCGTACACAAGCGTCGGATCAAAACCTAAAACGTTTGCTGACCTTGTCAATCACATCCACAAGAGAGGAGGAAGATGCCGGACGGTCTAGGGCGAAATCCCTGAACGACTCGACCGTGTGGCGTGCCCAGTACCTGTGGGACTGTTGAACGAAAATCGTAACCTGCACATTCGGTAGTTCAAATGTTTGAAAAAACGTTCAGCATACCACCGGAGATCGCCATGGCTGGTGCTCCGGTATCTGATTGCCATTCAACTTCAATCGCTTTCACCATCGCCATGGAAACCTTGCCAGAAATGTCAATCACGCGCGCACACAAACATTCAAACACATGTGAAAATGTGTGACGCACAAAACCCAGACCACGACCATCATGTTTTCACCGAAACATTCAAACTTCAAAATGTCAAATTGGAACGCAAATCAAGATCGTTTGAGGCCACCCTCGTACAAAGCGTCTGGCCAACAGCGAAAACATTTGCTGACCTTGGTAATAACCTCCGCGGGAACGGAACCAGACGCTGGACGGTCCGGGGTGAACTCGGTGAGAGACTCGACCGTGTGGCGTGCCCAGCACGTGTGGGGCTGTGGAACGACAGTTGCAACCTGCACATTAAGTAGAGGACATTTGAAAACCCTTTCAGCATTCGACCGGAGATCACTATGGTCGGTGCTTCGGCATCTAATTGCAATGAAACTTCAATATCCTTCAACAACTCGATGGCACCCTTGCCACAAAATACCAATCACGTGCGCACACAAACATTCAAACACAGGTCAAAATGAAGCTCTGATTCACACCGGTGAAGGCCATCATTTTCCACGATGCAACTGATCGCCTACATCGGGCAAGGCGTTCATGATCGGCACTTGAAGGACGAACACTACTACGGCACACAGTCGGATTGGTCTGAGCTCGGCATTCGGTTGTCCGATTTCTGTCGTTTGGTAGTCGGGATGCAAAGCGCCCAGACACGACCGTCACGCCCGCACCGAAACATGAAAAGTACAAATAGCAACGTGGAGCGGCAGTGGAGATCGTTCAAAGCCGACTTCGTACACAAAGCGCCGGATCAAAACCGAAAACATTTGCTGACCTTGTCATTCACATCCACGAGAGAGGAGGAAGATGCCGGACGGTCTAGGGCGAAATCCCTGAACGACTCGACCGTGTGGCGTGTCCAGTACCTGTGGGACTGTTGAACGAATATCGTAACCTGCACATTCGGTAGTTCAAATGTTTGAAAAACGTTCAGCATACCACCGGAGATCGCCATGGCTGGTGCTCCGGTATCTGATTGCCATTCAATTTCAATAGCTTTCACCAACGCCATGGAAACCTTGCCAGAAATTGTCAATCACGCGCGCACACAAACATTCAAACACATGTGAAAATGTGTGACGCACAAAACCCAGACCACGACCATCATGTTTGCACCGAAACATTCAAACTTCAAAATGTCAAATTGGAACGCAAATCAAGATCGTTTGAAGCCACCCTCGTACAAAGCGTCTGACCAACAGCGAAAACATTTGCTGACCTTGGTAATAACCTCCGCGGGAACGGAACCAGACGCTGGACGGTCCGGGGTGAACTCGGTGGGAGACTCAACCGTGTGGCGTGCCCAGCACGTGTGGGGCTGTGGAACGACAGTTGCAACCTGCACATTAAGTAGTTGACATTTGGAAACCCTTTCAGCATTCGACCGGAGATCACTATGGTCGGTGCTTCGGCACCTAATTGCAATGGAACTTCAATATCCTTCAACAACTCGATGGCACCCTTGCCACAAAATACCAATCACGTGCGCGTACACAAACATTCAAACACAGGTCAAAACTGAAGCTCTGATTCACACCGGTGAAGGCCATCATTTTCCACGATGCAACTGATCGCCTACATCGGGCAAGGCGTTCATGATCGCACTCTGAAGGACGAACACTACTACGGCACACAATCGGAGTGGTCTGAGCTCGTCATTCGGTTGTCCGATTTCTGTCGTTTGGTAGTCGGGATGCAAAGCGCCCAGACACGACCGTCACGCCCGCACCGGAAACATGAAAAGTACAAATAGCAACCTGGAGCGGCAGTGGAGATCGTTCAAAGCCGACGTCGTACACAAAGCGCCGGATCAAAACATTCGCTGACCTTGTCAATCACATCCACGCGAGATGAGAACGATGCCGGACGGTCTAAGGCGAAAACCCTGAACGACTCGACCGTGTGGCGTGCCCAGTACCTGTGGGACTGTTGAACGAAAATCGTAACCTGCACATTCGGTAGTTCAAATGTTTGAAAAACGTTCAGCACACGACAGGAGATCGCCATGGCTGGTGCTCTGGTATCTGATTGTCATTCAACTTCAATAGCTTTCACCAACGCCATGGAAACCTTGCCAGAAAATGTCAATCACGCGCACACACAAGCATTCAAACACATGTGAAAATGTGTGACGCACAAAACCCAGACCACGACCATCATGTTTTCACCGAAACATTCAAACTTCAAAATGTCAAATTGGAACGCAAATCAAGATCGTTTGAGGCCACCCTCGTACAAAGCGTCTGACCAACAGCGAAAACATTTGCTGACCTTGGTAATAACCTCCGCGGGAACGGAACCAGACGCTGGACGGTTCCGGGTGAACTCGGTGGGAGACCCGACCGTGTGGCGTGCCCAGCACGTATGGTACTCTGGAATGACAGTTGCAACCTGCACATTAAGTAGTTGACATTTGAAAACCCTTTCAGCATTCGACCGGAGGTCGCTATGGTCGGTGTCTCGGTATCTGATTGCAATGGAACTTCAATATCCTTCAACAACTCGATGGCAACCTTGCCACAAAATATCAATCATGTGCGCACACAAACATTCAAACACAGGTCAAAATGCAGCTTTGATTTTCACCGGTGAAGGCCATCATTTTCTTTGATCTAACTGATCGCCTACATCGGGCATAGCTTTCATGATCGGCACTTGAATGACGAACACTACTACAGAACACAATCGAAGTGGTTTGAGCTCGGCACTCGGTTGTCTGATTTCTGTCGTTTGGTTTGCTGTTCCTGGTAGTCGGGATGCGAAGCGCCCGGATACGACCGTCACGCCAGCATCGAAACATTGAAAGTACAAAAGGCAACCTGGAGCGGCGATAACGATCGTTCGAAGCCGACGTTGTACACAAAGCGAATTAACACCAGCGAAAACATTTGCTGACCTTGTCAATCACATCCACGCCAGAGAGTAATGATGAAGTCGAACGGTCTAGGGTGAAACCCGTGAGGGACTCGACCGTGTGGCGTGCCCAGCACGTGTGAGGCTGTGGAACGAAAGTCGTAACCTGCACATTTGAATATTCAAATGTCCAAATACCTTTCAGCATACGACCGGAGTTCGCTATGGCCACTGCTCCGGTATCTGATTTCAAACCAACTTCAATAACCTTCGAGGAAACGATGGAAACCTTGCCACAAATTTTCAATCACGTGCGGACACAAACATTCAAACACATGTGAAAATGTGTGACGCACGAAACTCAGACCACGACCATCACGTTCGTACCGAAACATTCAAACTTCAAAATGTCAAATTATAACGCTGATCACGATCGTTTGAGGGCACCCTCGTACAAAAGCGTCGGATCAACAGCGAAAACATTTGCTGACCTTGGTAATAAATTCTGCGGGAGAGGAACCAGACGCTGGACGGTCAAGGGTAAACTCGGTGACGGACTTGACCGTGCGGCGTGCGCAGCACGTGTGGGGCTGCGAACCGACAGTTGTAACCTGCGCATTAGATAGTTGACATTGACAAAGCCTTTCAACATTCGACCGGAGCTCGCTATGGTCGGTGCTCCATCACCTGATTGCAATGGAACTTCAATATCCTTCAACAACTCGATGGCAACCTTGCCACAAAATGCCAATCACGTGCGCACGTAAACAATTAAACACGTGTCAAAGTGAAGCTCTGATTCACACTGGTGAAGGCCATCATTTTCTACGATGCAACTGATCGCCTACACCAGGCATAGCCTTCATGATCGGCACTTGAATGACGAACACTACTACAGCACACAGTCGAATTGGTCTGAGCTCGGCACTCGGTTGTCCGATTTCTGTCGTTTCGTTTGCTGCTCCTGGTAGTCGGGATGCAAAGCGCCCAGGCACGACCGTCACGCCAGCACCAAAACATTGAAAGTACAAAAGGCAACCTGGAGCGGCGATAAAGATCGTTTAAAGCCGACGTCGTACACAAAGCGAAGGATCACAAGAAAAACATTTGCTGACCTTGTCAATCACATCCACGATAGGGGAGGAACATGCCGAACGGTCTAGGGTGAAACCCGTGAGGGAATCGGCCGTGTGGCGTGCCCAGCACGTGTGGGGCTGTGAAACGACAGTTGTAACCTGCACATTAAGTAGTTGACACTGGCAAAGCCTTTCAGTGTTCGACCGGAGTTCGCTATAGTCGGTGCTCCGGTACCTGATTGCAATGGAACTTTAATATCCTTCAACAACTCGATGGCAACCTTGCCACACAATACCAATCACGTGCGCACACAAACATTCAAACACAGGTCAAAATGAAGCTCTTATTCACACCGGTGAAACCCATCATTGTCCACGATGCAGCTGATCCCGTACATCGGGCATAGCGTTCATGATCGGCACATCAAGAATGAACACTCTTAAAGCACACAGTCGAGGCGGTGTGGGATGGGCAATCGGTTGTCCGAATTCTGTCGTTTGCTTTGCTGTTCCTGGTAGTCGGGATTCAAAGCGCCCAGGCACGACCGTCACGTCAGCACCGAAATATTGAAGATACAAATAGCAACCTGGAGCGGCAGTGGAGATCGTTCAAAGCCGACGTCGTACACAAAACGCTGCATCAACTGCAGAATCTTTTGCTGACCATGCTAATCACATCCACGAGAGAGGAGGAAAATGCCGGACGACCTAGGTCGAAACCCGTGGGGGACTGGACCGTGTGGCGTGCCCAGCACGTGTGGGGCTGTTGAACAAAAATCGTAACCTGCACATTCGGTAGTTCAAATGTTTGAAAAACGTTCAGCATACGACCGGAGATCGCCATGGCTGGTGCTCCGGTATCTGATTGCAATTCAACTTCAATAGCTTTCACCAACGCGATCGAAACCTTGCCATAATTTGTCAATCACGCGCGCACACGATCATTCAAACACATGTGAACATGTGTGACGCACAAAACCCAGACCACGACCATCATGTTTGCACCGAAACATTCAAGCTTCAAAATGTCAAATTATAACGCTGATGAAGATCGTTTGAGGCCCCCCTCGTACACAAAGCGTCTGATCAACAGCGAAAACATTTGCTGACCTTGGAAATGTAGTCCGCGGGAGAGGAACCAGACTCTGGGCGGTCCGGGGTGAACTCGGTGAGGGACCCGACCGTGTGGCGTGCCCAGCACGTGTGGTACGGTGGAACGAAAGTTGTAACCTGCACATGTAGTAGTTGACGTAACGAGACCTTTCAGAATTCGACCGGAGATCGCTCCGGTATCTGATTGCAATGGCACTTCAATATCCTTCAACAACTCAATGGCAACCTTGCCACAAAATACCAATCACGTGCGCACATGAACATTCAAACACAGGTCAAAATGAAGCTCTGATTCACACCGGTGAAGGCCATCATTTTCCACGATGCAACTGATCGCCTACATCGGGCATAGCGTTCATGATCGGCTCTTGAAGGACGAACACTACTACAGCACACAATCGGAGTGGTCTGAGCTCGGCATTCGGTTGTCCGATTTCTGTCGTGTGTTTTGCTGTTCCTGGTAGTCGGGATTCAAAGCGCTCAGGCACGACCGTCACGTCAGCACCGAAATATTGAAGATACAAATAGCAACCTGGAGCGGCAGTGGAGATCGTTCAAAGCCGACGTCGTACACAAAACGCTGCATCAACTGCAGAATCTTTTGCTGACCATGCTAATCACATCCACGAGAGAGGAGGAAAATGCCGGACGACATAGGTCGAAACCCGTGGGGGACTGGACCGTGTGGCGTGCCCAGCACGTGTGGGGCTGTTGAACGAAGATCGTAACCTGCACATTCGGTAGTTCAAATGTTTGAGAAAACTTTCAGCATACGACCGGAGATCGCCATGGCTGGTGCTCCGGTATCTGATTGCAATTCAACTTCAATAGCTTTCACCAACGCGATCGAAACCTTGCCATAATTTGTCAATCACGCGCGCACACGATCATTCAAACACATGTGAAAATGTGTGACGCACAAAACCCAGACCACGACCATCATGTTTGCACCGAAACATTCAAGCTTCAAAATGTCAAATTATAACGCTGATGAAGATCGTTTGAGGCCCCCCTCGTACACAAAGCGTCTGATCAACAGCGAAAACATTTGCTGACCTTGGAAATGTAGTCCGCGGGAGAGGAACCAGACTCTGGGCGGTCCGGGGTGAACTCGGCGAGGGACTTGACCGGGTGGCGTGACCAGCACGTGTGGTACGGTGGAGCGAATGTTGTGACCTGCACATGAAGTGATTTAAATTGGCAAACCCTTTCAGAATTATGACCGGAACTCGCTATGGTCGGTGCTCCGGTTTGTGATTGCAATGGCACTTCAATAGCCATCAACAACTCGATGACAACCTTGCCACAAAATATCAATCACGTGCGCACACAAACATTCAAACACATGTCAAAATGAAGCTCTGATTCACACCGGTGAAAGCCATCATTTTCCACGATGCAACTCATCGCCTACATTGGGCATAGTTGTGTGTGCCAGGTCGGCTTTGAACGATCTTGATCAGCGTTCCAGGTTGCTCTCCATGAAATACTCCAACGTGTCGCGCGTACAGCACATGTCGTACGCTAGAACGACAGTTGTAACCTGCACATTCGGCAGTTCCAATGTTCAAACCCTTGCAGCATACGACCGGAATTGGCTATGGTCGGTGCTCGGGTGTCTGATTGCAACGCAACTTGAACTGGCTTCAACAACTCGACGGCATATTTGCCAAATATTGTTCATCACGTTTGCGCACAACCATATACCCAAACTATCAAAATGAAGCGCCGATCAAAATGTTCAGAGCTTACGTCGCACTCGAAGTTCCGGATCGAGGGCGGAAGTATGTTGAAAGGTTTTGCCCATTTGTACGACAAAATGAGCAACTTGGAACAGACGCTGTAGAATACAACACATGTGAGATGTCAGACACGGTTAAGTCCTTCATTGAGTTGTCCTTCTATGGTCCGGCATCTGCCCCACACCATTGGAGATGAACTCCATGAAGGACTAAGCCGTGTCGGTCGTCCCACCGGTGTCGTACGCTGCAGCTAATGCTCCGACCTGCACATTAGGTAGTTCAAATGGGCAAACCAATTCATGATACAACCGAAGTACGCTATGGTCCGTGCTCGGGTGTCTGCCCGCAATGCAACTTTAAGCGGATTCAACAACTCGACGGCAGCCTTGCTCCATACTGCCAATCACGTTCGCACACAAACATGCAAACACATGTCAAAGTATAGCTCTGATTCAGGTAGGTTAAAGCCACCATTTCCCACGATGCAACCTAATCACCCACGTCAGCCATAGGCTTCATGGTCGGTACTTCAAAAATGCAAACTATTTGAGCATTCGCTCCAAATGGTCTGCCATCCGCACTCGGGTGTCCGCTTTCCGTCGCCGGTGTTGCTGCTCCTGGTACTCGGGGCGCACAGTACCCAGAGCACAAACACCACGTTAGCACCCAAACATTGAAACTACATGATGGCAACCTTGAACGCTGATTTAAATCGTTCATGGCCGGCATCTTACACGAAGCGCCGGATCAAGATCGGAAACGTTTACTGGCTTTGTTGGCCAAGCCCACCCCAAAGGCGGCATATGCCGGAAGGTCGAGGGTGAACTCCACGAAGGACTCCAACGTGTCTCGGGTCAAGCACATGTCGTACTCTACAACGACAGTCGTAACCTGCCCATTCGGTAGTTCAAATGTTCAAACCCATTCAGCATACGACCGTAGTTGGCTATGGTCGGTGATCGGGTGTCGGGTCGCAATGCAACATTGAGCGGCTTTAACAACTGGACGGCATATTTGATAAATATTGTTCATCACTTTTGCGCACAACCATTCAAAAACACAAAAAACCAAAATGAAGCGCCGATCAAGATTCTTCACGGCTGACGTCGTACACGAAGGACCGGATCAAGAGCGGAAGTATACTGAAAGGTTTTTCCCATTTGAAGTCCTGAATGTGCAGATCGGAACAGACGCTGTAGAGTACGACACCTGTGGGACGAAAGACACGGTTAATTCCGTCATTGATTCCTTCTCCGATGGTCCGGCATCTGCCTCACACCATCGGAGATGAACTCCATGAAGGACACAATCGTGTTGATCGTCCTGCAGGTGTCGTACGCTACAGCGTCTGTTCCGACCTACACATTAGGTAGTTCTAATGTTCAAACCCTTTCAGGGTACGACCGGAGTTCGCCACGGTCGGTGCTCGGGTGTCGGAGCTCAATGGAAATTTAAGGGGCTTTAACATCTTGAAGGCATCTTTTCCAGACAAAGTCGATCACGTTGGCGCAAAACCATTCGAACACTCCAAATGCCATAACGAAGCGCCGATTTCGACCTATTAAGGTCATATTTGTCCACCAAACGTCTGATCATGAGCGAAAATGTTGCTTCGTCTAATCGTTACGGTCGGCGTAGCAAACATATTCTGTGAGACCAGAGATTATGTCGATGAACGACAAACGATTGTCAGTCTTCCCTCAGGTGTATTTAAGAGCCACCACAATCACAAGCCGGGCATTTGATATTTATTTATAAACGGCGAGACATTAGAGTACACGACCACAATTTGCTATGATTGGTATGCAGGTGTCCGATTCCTATTATTTATTCCGTTGATTGACCAGTTCTGTGGCGATTCAGCCAAGTGAAATGCTCGTGGTTGTGTCCCAAATATCTAATATCGCAAGGTTATTAAATTCTCAGGTTCTTCGTATCGTTGAAATCGAACTTGCCGCACGAAATGCCGTGCCAAGACCGGAGCCGATGCAAGACCTCGTCGCTGGGGTCAGTGAGCAAAGCCCAGTCGGCAAGCAACTGGGTTTATAGTGCAGGGCCCAGGCCGGTGCCAGTGGTTCGTCCGGGAGATTCAAAAGGCCAAACGGCTAAGCAATGACGTGGTACACCACCAAATTTCGTTATGATAATCGTGCGGGAGTCAGATGCATTTGGCGGAGTTCGCTTTTTTCCATAATACGATGCAACAAAACCAAGTGGTACCAATCACGTTCGCGACAGACAGGTTCATCCAGAAATTTCGAAACGTAGCGCTGATTCCTGCTGTTTAGGTGAACCTCATGCCTACTAGGTCAATTTTATTACTTCTACTCCCCCCGAGTGCGTCCTCGTACTCCTAAAGACTTTTTCTTGCGTCAAAACCGACTAGCGGAAAGCACAGGAGCGCGAGTTAGCAAGCATCAGTGAAAGTCGGCAAGCAGCGGGAATGCTGAAGCCTATACGCGATACATAGGAAAACATGTACTGTGGAAAAGAAGGGCAGACACCTGCGGCCGCAGATTGTCCGAAAGGTTGCTGCAAGGGTCAAACCTCCTACGAGTTGAGCCGGGGAAAAAAAAACGACCAGAAAACAAAGGAAAAAATTGGAGTGCAAATCTCGCGCACGGATCGCCTGATCAAGTGCGAACCTGAATCCTGGGGCCATATTTACCGCCGCTGACCAAAGCTGTTTTTAGGAGCTGCTGCATGATTACGCAAGTGTAGTGCAAGCTGACAATGACTACAGCCTGAACACACCATAGATAATTTTGCAACAATGCTGTGTTTTGAGGATGTGGTACACGACAAGATTTCGCTACTAGTTTGATGATACTAGTTTGATGATACACAGGAAATCATGTACTGGGGAAAAGAAGGGCAGACACCTGCGGCCGCAGACCGAACGGTTGCTGCACGGGTCAAACCTTCCACGAGTTGAGCCGGAAAATAAAAGCGACCAGAAAACAAAGGAAAAAATTGGAGTGCGAATCTCGCGCACAGATTGCCTGATCAAGTGCGAACCTGATTCCTGGGCTCATATCTGCCGCCGTTGACCAAAGCTGTTTTTAGGAGCTGCTGCATGATCGCGCAAGTGTAGTGCAGGCTGACAGTGACGACAGCCTGAACACACCATAGATGATTTTGCAACAATGTTGTGTTTTGAGGATGTGGTACACGACAAGATTTCGCTACAAGTATGATCGATCGAAGCGTTGGCGTCAGACGAATATGGGTGCATTCGCTGTTTCATTAACATGATGTATGCTCAGTCAAAAGATACCCATCGTGATAGCGCCCAACATTTTAGTACGTCGTTTATTGTGCAGATGACCGCATGATCATGTCCACGCAGCGTCCAGACAAAACCTAATTAAGGGTTTCCTTCAGGCAGCACATTGTGTACCAGAACATGATGGCTGTTGACTTTGGACATCGACATAACGTCAGGCCGATTACGCGTGTGGTCTTACTCGTCTCCCCGGTGGAGTCGTAGAGAACCTGCCGAAGAAGTTGAAGTGACACCACCCAAACATTGGGGGAGGCCCCGTTTTACCGAAAATAACACGAACGACCCACGGCCGCCGTGTCACAGGCTGTTACAAAAAAGTGGGATATAGCTCGGATGCAGCGGGATATGCCGTGCTCACAACAGTGCACACCTTAGCGCGGTGTGAGTATCAACGCGGGGCTCCGTAATCGGCGACGCCCAGCCGTAGGCGCTTTGACGTAGGGGCACACGATACCGGTGACATATAGTTCAACATTGACATCAGGTACAGAGCTGATCCAGAGGAGATGAACTTGGAGAGCACAGGGCTACACATGACTGACCTTCATGACGCTCGTCCGCAGTAGCAGTTGGGTGTGGTGACCCCAGAGAAAAGACTCGTGTTGAGGCTTGGCGATGATCTTGCCTTCCCCAGAGCAACAAGGCCGCATGTTTCCGCCATATTCGTGTGGATGTCCAGCACTGCATATACACGCAAGTGGACGGTTGCTCGTTGAAACATACACAGTTCGTTATCCGGTTCACAAACGAGCAAGGTAGTCATCGTAAAACCGTGCCGAGCCTATTAATAGTACGAACTCCATAGCGGGGTAGAGGGCTTAATTTGGGGCATTATCAACATGGAACGATCACCGCACTGCTCACTATCTAGGCGTGTGATTTATGTTGTGCCGAGCTCCGGTCTCCATTGCGTATTTCGATAGTTTTTAAGTAATTAGTTCCCAAACCCGACTGCCCTGGCTATCATCAAACACAAGCCACGTTTACCGCGGCATGCCAACTCCTTGCAGAAAAAGTCAATGCCCCTACTGTAACCGTTGAACAATTCAATCCGTCGGGTGAGACACGCCGTGATACAAGTTCAATCTCCCGAGTCTCAACAGGCTACCCTCCAACCATACCTTTGTAGTTCGGTACCCTCTGCAGCCATTTTGAAGTTAGATCAACGACAGGAAAACGATAAAAAAACAAAACAAGAAGCCTATACCGAGGAATGAGGCTTTTTACGTGTGAGCAAAAGTTACCAGTCACCGGCATTGTACCCACCCACCTTGCCGCGTGTACGGACGGCCCGCGAATTTCGGGATGGTACTGTGGTCTCTCGACTAATTATGGATTACAACTCGGTCAAATGTTTGCCGAAGGATGGTGCGATGGCCTCATCAAAATACCTGTCTTAGCGAGAATATGTTCATGCACCCTCGATGAGAATATATCACATGAGAAACGGTGTATAACGGCAACATGCTTAATAGGCTAGCACTATCCAGCACAGATCAACGAAACTTTTTCTCTCTGTTCCCGTCCGGTGCCTCCTGGGCCCAACAGTTTTTGCCTATGCCAGATTCGACTCTGAGCCAACCTGGTTGATGCGTAGATCGATTTGTTCTGCAAGTTCTCCTCAATTCCTTCAGACCACCCATAATCATTGTCGACCTCATATATAGTAGTTGTCCGCCTTGCTGGAGGGTCCTCGTGAGCGTCGTTTATGCTGATCCCAGCGTCATGGTTGTCGTCATTTGTGTCCTTGTCTGACGATCCCGCGAGATTCACCTGTTAGGTTGAAGGTCGACGTCTTATTACAGGGAACCCGACGGTGTAATTTTGAGCCAAGCCCGGTACACTATGCCGACCTTAGGTCGGTCAAACAGGTTTGAGAAATCGAGAGAAAATATCACCCCAGATATTTCATTTCGCCAATCTACTGCATCTATTAATTGTTGTACATGGTATTTGCTGTCGATGATTATTTCCTACGTACTTGTGGAAGAGTTGCAATGTGTCCAAAAACCTAGTAACCATAGGACAGCAATTGGAGTACTCACATACATGTGCTACCGGCATAAAGCTTATCCCCACGTATACGGGTATGTCTCAGTACTACCTCATCGGCGAATCCGTACGATCGGAAAGCCTCGCTCAACAGATGGATAACTTCTTCTAGGATGACAAAGGTCGTAGAACAAGGGGACGATTACACGCGTGAAAAGTTTTGTGCACCCACGAATCATGTCAAACGCAGGCCCAATGCAGCCAGGCACTTCCTAATACCAGTTGTAATGGGAAGACACGACTAATGAAACGTTCGGGGAGTGACGAGCTCGGTTGGACGTCCTGCGTTGTCTTCGACTAGCCGCACGCCTTGTGCCCGTGGAAGGTTCGAGTTTGGCATGAATTAGTTGCTATGGGCAGCTCGCACCCTCCTCAGCATCGCGTGTCTCGCAGCGGGTTATGTTGATAATGGTGGACCTCACAGACGTTAGGCATTTTACGCGCAGGCAAGGTTACAAGCCCAAGCGACCGACCGGTCGATCGATGACGAACAAACTACATTGTTTGGCGTGATCTTTCGGTATTTGCGAGGTTGTAGTGTACCAATCAACTTTTATCGGGTATTGGGCATGGACCTTGATAATTGGAATTTCCCTTCAGATATGGTTCTGATACCCCTTCGGTTTATCTCCCTGGGGGGTTTGGTTTGATGTTTTTCTGGACGCGCTCAAGTCCCAAAGCTGGGCCGGCTGCCGCTGGTATCATGATTCGAACACATATCGCCAGATAGCAAGGAGTTAGCACGTGAATCGGCACGCGAATGGAAAACGAGAAGAGCACCATGTTTGTCTTTCCACAAGTGTTTATTAAATGACGTGCTGAGAACGTCATGGAACGGGATTGTAAGCCTTGCCGGGTACGCCCGCTAGCATTGAAGCACCCTGGTAATCCCTGTTTTCGTGAAAATACATCGAGGCTCACCATATATACATGGCCACACTAACCATGCTATCCATGGCTTTGTTTCACGATTTCCCCTAACCGTAGTTGTCCCGAACGAAAAGTATTCGACCAGGGTGCACTATTAATAGGTTTCGCCCGAACGCCAAGCGTTCGGTGAAAACGAGCTAGAAAGCACATCATTTTCCCGAACAAAGCATGGCTCTCAATGTGAGAACAGGACGCGTTAGCGCCATGGGCTTAACAATATGTACCAGAGGTCGATAAGTTGCGGGTCACTTAGGTGGGAAAGTTATTTCAACAAAAAAATGATGTGGAACTAATGTAGCAAAGATAAGTCAAAAGGGCCCTTATGGGGTGTGCCGGTGGGTATTTCCTGTCCAAAACTATTCACCAACGTCTATTGGACAAGACAGAGCACAGAGAAGAGCACGCCAGTTGTGGTTCTAACCCGCAATGCCCACCAAAAGCCGTCGACAAATCGGCCATTGCTTTCGTTCTTCATCGGGAGTGTCGTGCGCTCGACGTTCGAACGGAACTGCCGGAATCGGCGTTCTGTTTTGTTTGTACATGAGTTGTTATGCGCCATTCATAGTATAAACGTATCGCTTAGCTACATTGGCGTCGCATTGTTGACACAACGAATGCAGGCCTACTGATCCAACACCCGCGCACATATCACATCGAGCTCGGCTTGTATGCCGTACGGGAGTCGCCGCACGGTAGGTGTTGTGGTTGTTGGTTTAACTAATAATGTACTTGTCCGATTTAGATCCTCAAATGTGGAACGTTCGGTTAGTTTGACAGTTTTACAAGTACATTCATCTTAGAACTAGCGCATAGAAAGGTCCCTCGGGTTGCGCGAACGAATGTCTACGACGTAATGCTTCGGGTGAGATATTGAGCTCTGCATCTTACGAGCTCAGAACGTTCTGCTGCACCCCTCACGTGGGATGACTCATGGACGCTCGAACGTCTTGCCTAATTGATGTGCCGTATGTGCAAGTTGTCACCAAATACCAGTCTGGAGCACTCCTGCGAAATCAACCACTTCCCTGAGCTAGCTTAGGTTACCAACCGCGGAAACCAGGTTGGCTAACGGTTTTGTTTTTCATCATAACTGTCGAGCCCAGTCTGTTTGTGGAACGGTCGGAATCGGCACGAAATATTTCTACCTGGCGGATCAGACGGTTGAGCCAACTTGATTCGTATCACTGAACCGCGCTGCCGTCGTGCTGATGATCTATCGAATGCAGCCATAGGGATGTGACACCCATGTACGAAGCATATCTTATGATGGTCGAGTACGATGTCGACGCTCGAACCATTTGTCGATTTAAAGTGCAGAATGTGCAGGCTCTGGCTGAGGTAGGAGACGAGTGTTCCTGTGGTGTCACCGACGTTCCTGCGCCAGCTTGGTAACCGAACGCAGCGACGTCGCCGCTGTCGGTGACCAAGGCTAGTGTTGGAAGGTACGTGATTTCACATATGTACTCGACATCAACAACGGCCACAACCGCCACATTCTGTACTTCAAATACGCGAAATAGTTTCAGCGTCTTTTCGGTACATATTTAACAAGACTACGATACGATCGGTGTACGGGTATCAGATCTGTATGGTTGCATTCGCTGATTCAACAACACAACGGGAACGCATCCAAGCCATGCCTATCACGCTAGCGCCGAACACCTTAAACCTAAGGCGGCCACATTTTGCGTCGATTCGGCCTGTTCTTCTCTAAACTAGTCGTAGTGCGTGACGCGCCTGATCATGAGCGAAAACATTGCCTGGCGTACTCGCTGGGTAGGTCAGAAATGTGGGTGATTTCACACGTGTGCTCCCGGCCGACATCGACGACAGATTCCACACATGGTAAACGAAAGGTGCAAACCGTGTGAGCATCGATACTTACACGAGAAGAATTCGCTATGCCCTGTGCGCAGATGTTTGATAAACGTTGCTGCACTAGATGTTTCAACAACATGCAACACCGCCAAGTGATACAACCACGCTACGTATAGCCCGCGAGTTCAAGCCCCAAAAGTGGACGAATACAGGGGCGACACCGACTGTTCCGTGCGACGTTCACGCACGAAGCACAAAGTTCGCTCATAGCTGATGCAGTGTTTAGAACGTGCATAATGTCAAACGTGCACTTGATGTATTTTCGTGAAAAAAGCATCACATCCGCAGCCGTCGTAATTGTTGCTACTAACTAAATATTTGTTCAGCCGATCGCCGTAAATGAGGCAACAAACGACCAGATCCCCATGCAAGTACAGCGACCAACCCCCCGGGGGTCTAAGTTCAACAGGAGAACACATGCGGTAGAGCATCCAATTAGTCCAACCCGTGTGTTGTGAAATTGCATATGGTGTGTTGCGTGTAGCTGATATGAAGCTTGTGTCTTGAAAATCGCCACCGATATACATCGGGTTTGCGAAAGTTGTACACTTGTTCGACAAGTCATGACCACTCCAAAGACAGCAAGGAGGTCAGGCATCGTTTTTTTTACGCCTGCTACGATAGAGGTGTGCCTCGTTTGGGTTGAAATGGTTTCTGAACGACGAGGCTCCTTAACGCCAAATCGTCGGAAATACGATGTTTGTTTTGCATGGTTCTAGTCGGGTACGAAGGCCATGGGATTTTTCATCCGGTCTAGCACATTCATTTTTCTCCAAATCAGTTTTTGGGTCAAGACATGGGTTAAGTCCCAAATTGAGGAACGTCAGAAAAACGTGGTGCACCTCTATCGTAAAACGCGTCTGTTGTTAGAGAGGCGTTTTGTGTGCAACGTTCGCACGCAATGACCGGAATCGGCGCTACAGCGATCAATTTTGTGGCCTGAACTGTTGTTCGCGAACATGGTTATTTCACTTGGCTGTGTTGCTGTAATGATGTTGAAATGAACGAGCGCAAGCCCAATGATCCGACAACGGCGTGCTTATCATCGCGAGCTCGGCGTGTGTAGCGTATAAACGCTCAAACGTATTTGATCTGCCAAATGTGCAGGCTGTCACCGACACCAGCCTAGAGTACACCAGTGAAATCAATCACTTCCCAAAGCTAGCTTTGGTCATCGACGGCGGTGACAAGGTCAGCCAACGGTTCTGTTCATCAGAAGTTACATGTCGAAAATATCACAGGACGGGCGGAATCGACGCGAAATATCTCCACCTTACGTTTCGGACTGTTGGACTAACTTTACTGGTATCGGCTGGCTGCGTTCCCGTCGTGTCATCGATTGATCGAATGCAGCCACATGGATATAGCACCCCTGTACCAAGCATAGAGAATGATGGTAGAGCACCGTGTCGACGCTTAAATCATTTCGTGATGTAAACTGCAGAATGTGCAGGCTAAGACTGGGGTAGAAGACGAGCACAACATTGAGACCACGGGCGTTCCTGAGCTAGTCACCGACGGCAGCAACTTCGCCACTGTTTGCGACCACGGCTAGCGCTGGAAGGTAAGTGATTTCACAGGACCTGGTGTACTCGACATCAACAGCAGTCACAGCCCGTACATTGGATGGGGTGAACACGCTACCGGTAAATGTGCTAGCATCGATACGGTACATGAACGGATTTCGACGCTATTGATGTGCGGGCGTCAAACCCATATGGTTGCGTTCACTGGTTCAGCATCACCGCGGCAACGCAACCCAGTCATGCCTATCAACGCAGGGCCCAACATCTTAGACCCAAGGCGTTCATATGTCGCGCCGATTCGGACTGTTCTGTGCGAGCCTAGTGCACGCAGCGCCTGATCAAGCGCGGAGACGATACCCGAACTGATATCTGCCGTCGGTGACCAGCGCAGGAGCGTGGGTGACTTAGCAAGTGTACCCCAGGCCGAAGTCAGTGATAGCTTCCACATACCGTAGAAAAATATGCAAACCTGTTGAGCAGTGATACGGTACGCAACCAGATTTTGCTATGTTTGGCTGGTAGGTGTCAGATCGGCATCGCTGCGTTCGCTGTTTCAAAAGTGCGACGGCAATGTAGCCAAATGATACAATCACGTTGACGCACAGCCGTTCCAACCACGTGGTGGACTCGTATAGCGCTGATTCTGGCTGTTCCGCGCGGACTTTGCGCGCGAAACGCCTAATCGTAAACGGAAGCGTTGGGTCACAGCTGACGCCGTAGCTTCCTAAGGTGCACTCGATATGTTATCGCGGGTTACTCTCAACAGCCGCCGATGTGAAGTCATATCACCTTAAAGTACCGATAAAGTGTGTTCCAGCTAACCGCTTGCAAGCAAACACAAACAACCAGATCTCGATACGAGCACAACGGATCTTCTGCCCGAGAATTGACCCAGGGGAAATCAAGCGAATGTGTTGAGTAGAGTGTCAAATAGATCTGGCCTGTGTGCTGTAAAACGAAATTCATTGTCTGGTGAACTGCTATGTAAATGGTATGGTGTAGGTTGCCGTTACATACATTCCTTTCTCCGTCGTTGCGGTTCGACAAGCAGTTGTGTTCTTAGAGAAGCAATCATTTATAAAAGTAAAAATACACTCCAGCTGTGAGATCGAAGATTTTGTCGAAACTCATCTTTGCAAGCTGTGCGAGATACTCCGATCGCGCCTATTACGGGTTGTGTGTCTTCATTAAGGATATAGGTCGGCGACTCCCCTTGCAACTACAGTGTAGCTACCAGGGTCAACAGGGCGATGTTAGTCAGTCTGTGCGCGGAAACTATAAAGCCCGTTTTGGAGGGGGACAAAATGTGACAGCTGTGGAAGGAAATGCATCAGTTTATCAAGTGAATCCTGCAAGTCGAATAACCGGTGAGGAGAGGGCGGAGTTTGTTAAGACGTGGGGGCCTGGGTTTGATCAAGAGGGAGCGGGCGGGAAAAGGGGAGCGGGACGGGCTGGGGCAGCTCAACCTGTGAGAAACTATAAATCCTTTAAAGGGGTATATCTGACGGTTTTGGAAAGAATGCACCAGTTTTATTGCATGGGGGCGGGACGGGCGGGGCAGATCAATCTGTGCGTGGAAACTACAATTCCTTCAAGGGGATAAATCTGACGGTTTTGGAAAGAATGTGCCCGTTTATCATGTACATCCTGTAAGTCGTACAACCAGTGAGGAGAGGACGGAGCGTTCGAGGGGGTGGGAGTGGGGGGGGGGAGGGGGGCGAAAGGGTTCTTTAACAGCATCTTTAGGTCGCATAGATGTAGGCGTTTGCTATACGCGTGGTGCTAGGTTTAGGCGATGGTGCGGGTGATGGGGGTGTTAGGGGGGGTGGTTGCCGCAGCGGCATGGATGGCTCTAGAAAGATAATGAGGTGACATCAAGTGCGTGGAAGTGTTTATTACTCTGGTAGGTTTCGATGTTAGGTGGGGCGTTTGAGCAAGAGAGAATGGGAAAAAAAATGGCGGGGGCGGGGGGGGGGGTTCGTGGGGGGGGAAGAAAATGAATTTATATCGCCCCAGATAGGAGTCTACGAGTACACGAATTCTGCGAGAACTATGCACTACCGCACTAGACATATTCTAAGCGCGTCACCAAGCGAGCCTCCAAAGATCATCTAGGTTCTGAGGACAGCCAGGACAAGACGACATAAAAGCTGACACGGACGTGTTCACTTGGGTGGATACATACCACGTCTATCTAAATTGCACGCATCTGACATATCTCGTCATTTTTTATACCTTGAGATTTTGGATGCTCACTTTCAGAGCGAATAGTTCGTACGCAAGAACCATCCTTACGAGTATTCACGTGTGCAGGTGCGATTTCCTAAGCAGGCACAGCATTCGTACAGCAGCAGTACTACTGTAGTTGACAGAAAGTGAACCATAACACTATCGCAAGATGATCAAATCACCAGATCACAACCGGTGTGCATGGTTCTTGCCGACCGGGTCGGCCTCGAAGGGGGTCACTCTCCAGAAAAAGCTAGCTTTGTTCCGGGACGAATCGGCGCAACTTTGGGGGTGTTTGCTAGATAGAGGAGAACGACGTGCGTGCTAGGAACAACGTTCACCGTTGGAGCATTGCTTGCAGGCAGCACAGGCTGATTTGGCGTATTCTCTTGTTGGATGTTGGTGGCTTGGTTGCCGCAGATGTGTGTGGGCGCGACCTCCTTTGCCAAACACGGAAATTGTAGTCAGCGTGTACAATTGATTCGAGGGCGCACTTTGCGACGGTTTGACCGCCCGATACACGAAGAAATCTTGAAGCATGGATTCAGCAGAAAATTGAGGACATCACATGCACCGATGGGCCTACGTACGTCGAGATATCGACGCTTGGTTTGACGCGTATGACGCATAGAGTGCCTGCATCTATCAGTTATATAGTGACTACGTCGTCTAGTGGATAGCGCTATAACGAACAGACATTGGGTCGTGGGTTCGAATCCCACTGGCTTCATATTTGCCTTTTTCGAGCGTGCGACCGGAGATATTATGAAAAGTTTAGGTATGACTGTGTATTCCTAGACACTAGTCTCGTGGCAAGGGGTGAGATGCCTCGGAATTAGTTAAAGGTCGGCGGGATTCAACGAACCCGTGAGCCCGATTTTTGTTAGATATTATATAGCGCTATCCACTAGACCACTGATGGCACGTGACCGAGTGGTCTAGTGTATAGCGCAACACAACTGACAGCATCATAAGATGCTTTCGGGGGCAAGCTCGCTTGCAGAACACAAAGGCAATGCGTCGTGCCTCTAAAAATAGTAAAACAGGAGATAGCTAAAGAGAAGTGTGGGTCAATAATGGGCACCCACACGAATGTAGATCCTCCGACAGACAGGGAAAACTAACGTTTAGCCAAAACACACGTCCACGTATTGTCATGGACACCTGATGCCGTGTGTCGACTAAACTCAATTTTCTTCGGAATCTAGCGCTAGCTGGCACATCCTCCAGTCGCCGTGACAAGGATGGAGCAAGCTGTCCCCACCTGCAGTCCCCACTATTAATACTACTCTAGCAGCACAAGCTGCTGTCGTTTAATGCGTGCGTTTCGCTGATCGTGGTCAGCGGGATATCTGCAAAACTTTCGATAATAACCGAAGATATCACACCAACCGGCAATGGCATGGCTGGGTTCTGGTACTTGGTGCACTGCTGCATCTGCTGTTGTACACGAGCATGACATAGCCGTTATGGCTTGAAGCCTTTCTACGTAGTGACGGTGCACGAAAACATCACTGTTTTCGAATGATCGGACCAATCGCTTTCGATATCAAATGAAAGGACCGTCCTGTTGTGATTAATGTATTAATAGTATGAACCTACGGCATAGTTGCTGTACGAGATGATTTGCAGTTACTTCGTTCCGTAGTGTTGTCTCTACGCCGTAGCTCTCCCAGTCAGCATCTGTCGCCAATGCCGCCGCAGATGTATATTATAAAAATAAAAAAACGCTCCAGCTGTGAGATCGAAGATTTTGTCGAAATTCATATTTGCAAGCTGTGTGTGATACTCCGATCGCTCGTATTACGGGGTGTGTGTCCTCGTTGAGGATATAGGATATTGGTCAGCGACTCCCCTTGGAACTACAGTGTAGCTCACCAGGGTCAACAGGGTGATGTTAGTCAGTCTGTGCACGGGAACAATGAAACCCGATTTTGAGGGGGACAAAATCTGACAGCTGTGGAAGGAAATGCATCAGTATATATACCGTGTGTAGTTGATGCGAAACGTATTACAACCCCCACGTTCACGTTTTGCTCTGGGGAATCTGCGCCCGTACGTACAGCGTTCTTGCTTTATTTATGATATCCGTCGCCACTGAACGTAGGAGGCGTGATTTTAATGCGTTCGTCAGGAATGCCTCTAGTATTCCAGCGAAAATGCAAACCTAAGACAAGCTTAGACAAGCAAGCACGCTTTCTCTTCGGGAGGTGCGAGCGCTGTGAATGTGCCTCAGCCCAAGACAATTCATGATGAACGGGTAAGTTTTTCTGGGATGTAGTTGTCTTAGCTTTTAGTGTCGGAAACTTCATCGTGCCTTACAGGATGTACCCGATCGATCAAACCTGGAAGATTGAAGGTCGTATAGTGTGTCTGTATCATAGGTGGATGCTCTGTCTGCAAACCTCTCAGAAAAATGGTCACTACCTGCAAGCCAGTACACAGGGACGCATGAAAATTGTGATCGGCGGCTCCGCATCAGTCGGTAGGAACCAGACGTGGATCGAGGAGGGCCCTTCGATCCCCAACATTGAACGCCCAGGCGAGTATTGACACCGATCCATGTGACTGAGAACATGCTTACCAGGCAACAGGAACAAATGGTTCGTTCCTGGTTAAAGCGGGACCCAACGGGCCTCTTTTGTGACTTCGACGTTTGAACCTTGACTTGGTGGCCACCTCCCCGCCCGAACGATGGAAGAGGAAACGACTAGCCATTCCCCTCTGTGGATTATTATTATATGCAAATATTCTCCAAGCCGGAAGAAAATGAACCTCTCGTCGGGCCCTCATCCGTCCCGGAGTTTCCACATGACTATGTTAATGTTGCTGATAAGACCAACAGACGCATCCCGTCGCCTAACAGACAGGACGTGGCCACGACGTCTGGGTGCTTCTCCGGGCCTGGATGGCATCGTTCATATAGCTTTCAGCGCAGGACGAGCATCTTGAACGATTTGCGCCCTGTTCTCCCTACAAGTACACTGCGCCAAAGCATGTTTCAGAAATGCTATTGAGTACTACTGTACATAGATCGTCTGTAGGGGCGACATGTGTCAGGCAAAAATACTGGCATTGCAGCAGCAACTGATGTTAGTCTGAGTTTTCCTACTACTTGTTGTTCCGATCTGTTTCAGGCGATTTCACAAGCGCTATGTCGAGCAAAGGGCACTACCCATGACCGGTGCTGTAGAGGGTCAACCATCGCTGTAGTTGTGACGGACACTGCGAGCGCGGGCGCATTGCTCTGACTATATGTGCGGCTATCATGGCGTTGGTTGCTCGCGGTCTTTGTTGGTAACGTAGTGCTGCTTTACATACATGTTTTTCGTTTGTTTGTACGTGTCATTTCACAACCCGACGCATCATAGGTGCACCCTGAGATAGACGAGAATACGAATCCAAGAATCGAGACGTCGGATGACCCCCCGGCACTGATAAATGCGGCAGAAACCGACCCACAGGTGAGGCGCCTGCTCTTTTCGGGAATGCTTCTTTGTTCTTTGTTGTGCATGATCGTGGCAATGAAAGTGTACGTGTTTCTGTTTGAATTTCTCTTCCTACTCAACGGTTCTGCACACAAAATAACGTAGATTTTTACGAGGGCAACGCAACAAGGTGAAAAAGTGAAAGGCCTGTTTCATCGCCGAACGGTAGGATAGATGCTTCCAATTATTCTTCGGGGTATATGCTCAACAGGTTACCCGGCACCTGAATACTTCGATCAGTGGCGAAGCATCTAAAACGTACAGCCGCATTATTTAGACTAGTTCCTTATGGCGCGCTCCTTTCTCCTACAACGTGTTGATTTCGATTAGCTACGTCGTGACGATATTTTGTCCCCCTGTCCGATATCGAGACTATGAACCATATTCAGGGGAGAATAACGTGACTGTCAGCACACAACGACGTCATCGTGGGTCGATACTTGTTTCTGCAAGAATGTAGCTGTCAATTTCTTCACACACGCTGGCAAGGCACTCCACTATTTTTACTGGGGATAATACAGATCTTGGCGGTTTCGGTATGCTGCACTTTTCTGCTATCGTAGCCCAGCCCAATATCGGGCGCAAACTCGTAGCACGTTTTTAATCTACTCACCGACGGCGCTGGGAATGGTGCGGGAAAAACGTCGAACAGCTTACACCCCACTCCCGGCACCAAGCTGCGCGCAAAAGCATGGCGGTATGGAACAGACGAAACAGAACGGACGGACATCCTGTATCGATATCGCCCTGAGAGCTTATAACAGAAAAATACTAGACGAACCTAATTGCTTCCATTCTGCCGCGCACACTGAAACGCGATTTGCGGACTATACTGACCGAGCGCGCACTCGCAAATAAAGGGAAAGCCCTTGATCTTGTATGCATGGCGAGGACCACCCGGGCAATGCTCGCAATCTTGATCGCGCACTCAAACTGTTGGAAACGCGTAAGGACGAGCTTTCAGGATGGACCGCTGACGAGAACGTATGTGAACAGTCTGAATCGCGGTGAATCCACAATTAATAGCAGTAGATTCGGGGTACTCCACTTTATCAGCGGTTAATGCATTCATACTGTAGCATCACCGATTGCATCAGGAAGTTGGTCCACTGTTCAGAAATAAAGGGCAGGGGTGGCCCTGAAAGGCTTCATCAGGAACCAAGACGCCATCTCACCAGCTTTCCGGCAGCTCAACTGAACCGTCGGGCCAACGGGCGACGAAATGCTCCTCAAGAAAAAGTGCCCCGCAGCAGGCCTGCTCGGCCTTCTTCGCAGCTGCTTTCTCCTCCGCCAGCCGCATCAAAGAATCCTGCAAGTAACATAACGTATCGTTTTACTGAACAGTTCAGTGATGGAAGATACTGGCCGACGACTGGCTGTTGTTCGTTCTCCCCATGGAACATGCAGTACCAGCAGTATGGAGTGTATCTGTCTGTCGGAACTCGCGCAGAAGGATATTAGTAAAGTTCGTCAACGTTAGTTTGTGTGCGTTGGTTTACGGCGGACGTTTCAAGCAACTCACAAGGGCTCCTTTTTCGTGACCCCGGCAAAACTATAAACTCGCATTACCAAGAGAAATTTCCTGGTATGGTATGCGAAGAGCACACCAGACGGGTCGGCGTGAGGAACCACAGAGCTCACACCAAGCAGTCTTTATCCAGGGGAAATCTCAGCCATCAGGGCTGAGGGTGGACTGGATGTTACGTCACGTTATTGGCCGAATGGCCGTTTCAACCACAACTAACTGGCTACAGCAGACCATGTCCATTCGCTCCACACGTGCAGCCGAAAGCGCCACAGTCAAACGCGAACAAGCAGAACTCAGCAAAATACCAAACGCAAGCTAACTAAATAACTGTTCTATGAAACACAGTTAGTTGTCGGCGACTTGTGGTCCCCGCTCTCACAGCCCCATCCGATGTCGCCCTGAACGTAAATGTAATGAAAGTTGTACATATGTACATGTAGAACACAATAGTACATATAAAACACAAAAGTTCTTGTCTGTTATCGTCGTCATGGTCATCGCCACCGACGTAGGCTGTATTAATCTGATTAGGGTCGGCCTCCAGGGATTTGACGTCCTGGTGTGTTTCGGCCATGGATTTAAACGTGGGCCTGGGGCGGTTGGGTCCACACCGAGGGAACCGGGTAGCCTTACGCCATGCTGGCGCTCGGTCGTCGTGACGTACAGGTGGCAACGGGAGCGCCGAGAGTGTTGCAGTTCAAAATTCACTTGGAATCTTTTTAACGTGGGTCTGGAGGGGTTGGGTTCACACCGGGGGAAGCGGGTCGCCTTGCGCCGCGCTGGCTCTCGGTCTTCGTGACGTACGGATGGCAACGGGAGCGTCGGGGGCGATGCAGTTCAAATTTTACTTGAACTTGAAATTGGGCTGATGCGGGTGTCGCGCCGTGGCGCGAAAGATTCCGGCTCTGTGTGGAGTGTAAGGGCGAGCGCGTGGCCTATAAAAACTGCGACAAGGGCAGGCGTGTAGAAGGGGGGGGGTGGCCGATTTTTACATGTCGCTGCGCGTGTTCGATGAGCGAGGACGGTGGCAGAAGTCAGCCTTGACGTGTTATTGTGGAACGACTCCGAGAAAGGTACATACCAAACTAATATAACTCATAGAAAAAAAATCGTGAATGTGCGGTACAACAATAGACTGGTTTCTTCAGAACAATTTCGCCGAGTACGGACTAAACAAGAGTCTCCATGTCCGAGGGCCTCGGGGTTGTTGATCTCGTTACTATTACCGTCGAACGAGTAGGGTATTCAGTTCGTCAGAGATACAGCACGCGTGCTGCATCGACCGTGTAACTCTCCAACACGCGCTGTTTTCTTTGTCTCCTCTTCGACACCACTGTCAACAATCAATGTCGATGGTGCTCAGGAACACGATGAAGAGGATCCATCGTAGATTGAGGTTTTTCATGCTGAACAGAGATTTTAGTGGGATGCAGGAATGTCTGGATTTCAAGCGGTGTTCTTCCGCGTTTGTCGATGTCACTCGTTGTTCAGCTCCTTATGAGACTGAATCAGGCTCTCCAGCCGGGTAATACAAGAGATAATTGTTTGTCGCCGTCTTGAGCCACCACCACGCGTTCCCGTTCCAGCTGCGTGTGATCTTTAGCGGTCATTTATACCAAACATGACAATGGGACAAGCCGTCTACGTCAGTGTACGTTGATTTATATTAATGACAATCTACATCTGCTCTCCTCTCCCCCCAGCATGATGGCGCCACGGGGGTCGAAAGTCATCTTCCCTAGCCCAACCCTGCACCTGTTTTATCAATTAAATTAACAAGCGATCGCACGACAAGGTCGCCGGTGCTAACGCTGGGGCAGCACGGAGGCAACGATTCACGACTCAGCCCATTGCGCCTACCTATCGGATGAGTACCGTCCGAAGCTGAAGGCGCATTGGACAGTACCTATGGAAGCCGCGTTAAAACCAAACGTTGTCCGCCTCGTGGAACAAGACAGGAGGGAAGAGGAATATGAGTTCGCCCAGGAAAAAAGGCCTAGGAGCGGCACCATCTCCGCCCCAGAGCTATTCCCGCAGCCCAAAGGCAAGGCACTACCCCAGGCATGTGCAGCTCCCCCGCTCAGCGTAACTGGTGAGGAGCAGCTCGCCTACGAAACGAAGATCAAGGCAGCCCTGATCATCGAGAGAAAAATTCTGATTTTCGGGAATTTGTTAAAAAGGTCGTCAACGCTCTCAGGTGTATTGGAGACGAGAACACCTCACGGGCATCGGCCCAGCAAATGGGCCCTTTGCTTTGCAAGGAAGCGCTAGATGTGCTTGTCACGTGGCGTCGGGAGCAGCGGCTCAAGCCACAAATGTACAGGACATCTAAGTTACTGGTTGCGGTCGAGAACAGTATTTCTGAGGGATATCACCTCTCCGCGGGAATAGTGCTGAGAGTGGTTGTGGTTGAGCAAGCAGACTATGAGGTGAAAAGGGGGGAAGAGCGATTTCAGTTTTGTGACGAAGGGTAGAGGTAGACAAGTAGTGGGAGAAGTGGGCATGGAAGGAGTCAGAGCAGCAGTATCAGCCACGACCGACACCGTCAGCGTAGCCACCGTCGTTGCCATCGCGATCGATGCAGCCGCAGCCGTTCCCAGCGTCTCCGTAATGTTCGACCCAGTCGGAAATGACACTCGCTACTTTACTGGAAACTAAGATGTCATATCGGCACGGCAAATCAAGACGGCGATGCTCAAAGAGGAAAGGTTTGTATTTCCTTGGATATTTTGGGTCGTGGGATTTCATGGGAAGAGGGCAAGTGTGGAAGTTTAGACGGCACGAAGGGCAACGGGAACGGGGATGGGAACGATAGAGAGTTTTGGGAGCGAGCTGGGATTGGTACTGGGGGGGCTCGCAGCAGCTTGGCGGATCTGGAGCAGCAAGTGACTGAACGACGTCTAACGGGTCCAAGAGGACTCTTGTTCGGGAAACGTGACCACCTCCTTCCCAGGGCATCGTCTATTACTTGTTTCGTGCGGCGCGGAGACTTGATTTCCGGTTTATCATCCCGAGATAAAATATAATCGAAATGTTAATTATGAGAACGGGAGTGTCGTGCGACGAAAATGCTCGTGAATGTGCCTGATGTCGTACTTTTGGCATCTGATATCTGCTACCAGGTCTGGTATGTGCAAATTGTTCTTGTCTGCACGAATTAATACGCGACTACACTTACTTGATGCTTGGTGTTTTGGCATTTAATTAATCAGACTATGGCTTTGACTTGCTTTGACGGAATGTGAAATATTAAAAAATGATTTAGTTTCAACTTGTCAGTTTTTTCTCTGAACCCAAATCAGGAGGGAAGTAGTGTACCTGGTATATTATAAAAATATAGTCTACAAGGTTCCCCTTCGGGAGGTGGACACGTGCCTCCCGGGGGCGACGCAAGTCGAATGACTACAACTGATGATGAAGTATTTATGCAGAAGGTGTATATCGGAGGGATGCGTAGTGGAAAGAACGTGGATAATATAAGATATCACAGACATTTGGAGGAGGAGGGTTGGGATATTGCTGAGACTCGGTGTGATAAGTTATTCGAAAGTCCACTCCGTATAACTGCGTGGCAGCAATTAATTCTACGTTTGTAGCATGTGCGTAAGGCTGTGACATGAAGTGGAGATACTCTTCGACACTCGAATATATATGTAGTAGGTTGAGATCCAGCGACTTCCACAAGTTCTTGATTTGCTCCAGCTAAGATGCTGTCGTGGAAAGTGTTGAAACCTGATCCTGGGATAACGGTGTACAAATTGGTCGTGATGTGGGCAATAATATGTGCACGGACGATGTGATGTAAAGCTGGGTTGTTGTGCACACGACGCGAGATACATCTTAATAAACATGCACCATCACCAATGTCGGGAATAATGGACCATTGACCAGAATTGTTTTTGTTGCCGCTGTTGTTGTCTTCATCATTTTCGCTGTCTGATGGGTTTGTACTGCTGTCGCTGCTGTTTGTTACAGGGATATTTGGTGTCAATTTGTTGTTTGTTTTCTGTGTCCAGCATTTTTCCCCGCGCGCTTATACCGATGTTTGTTGCCGATATGGTCTGTTGTGTGCACATCGTTACTTTTGCTTGAGTTGTGTTGCTAATTTATATCTCTTTATACAGGTTTCGCTACTGCTGTATGGTATCCACCGTGTCAATTGTGAGGGAGAACTCACAGTAAACTTAGAGTCTATGGACTACGTGCTGCTTGCTGGTGGTGCTGCTGACGGAACTTTGCAAGACAAACGGAACTTTTTCGGGCACGTTGGCGTTGTTTGTTCCGTTCAGAAAAATATATTGTCTACACCGACAAATGATTCTTTATTATCTACATGACCTTGATTTGCTCCAGCTAAGATGCTGTCGTGGAAGGTGTTGAAACCTGATCCTGGGATAACGGTGTACAAATTGGTTGTGATGTGGGCAATAATATGTGCACGGACGATGTGATGTAAAGCTGGGTTGTTGTGCACACGACGCGAGATACATCTTAATAAACATGCACCATCACCAATCTCGGGAATAATGGACCATTGACCAGAATTGTTATTGTTGCCGCTGTTGTTGTCTTGATCATTTTCGCTGTCTGATGGGTTTGTACTGCTGTCGCTGCTGTTAGAGGAATCATTGGTGTCAATTTGTTGTTTGTTTTCTGTGTCCAGTATTTTTCCCCGCGTGCTTATACCGATGTTTGTTGCCGATATGGTCTGTTGTGTGCACATCGTTACTTTTGCTTGAGTTGTGTTGCTACTTTATATCTCTTTATACAGGTTTCGCTACTGCTGTATGGTATCCACCGTGTCAATTGTGAGGGAGAACTCACAGTAAGTAAAGTTAGAGTCTATGGACTACGTGCTACTTGCTGGTGGTGCTCTATTGTAAAACCGCTGTGTATGTTCTTTTGATGAGAGTAAACGTCTTGTGTATTTATTCTCCTCGGTCCATCCAGAAAAAAATCCCGTTCTCAATAAAATTTGATTTTTTATAATCTATATATTATTGCCGCTCTCTGCGGTTGCTTGCTGCTGCTGTGATCGTAGACAGTTCATACCGATTTTTGTTGCCGATATGGTCTGTTGTGTGCACATCGTTACTTTTGCTTGGGTTGTGTTGCTACTTTATATCTCTTTATACAGGTTTCGCTACTGCTGTATGGTAACCACCGTGTCAATTGTGAGGGAGAACTCACAGTAATGACATAGTTCACGTCGTTGCAGCGGGTACATATACACCGCGCCCGCGTCTAGCAGTGCGGGAAAATTCTCTCGCAAATACATTTTGATGCCACCCCGATGCACGTGCGAGGACTAAAGTTCCACCGTGGGTGTAGTAGACGTATTTAAGCCTGACGATATGCCTATATTTTAGGCTCTAAACCAAATTAAGCCCTATCATCGTGTCTTAAATGTCTACAAAATAGGTCTATTTTATCGACCTAACGACCGCGGCAGACCACGGTGAGATATGGATTTTCCCAAAATATGCACTTGGGCACATTTTGGCCCAAGTGCATATTTGAAGCAATTTTCCGACTATTTTCCAGCAAACAACAGCATTTCAGACGACAAAAGCTCGAGGAAACATCAGACGGATGCCTACATTTCGAGGGTGGAAATTGAACCGGGTTGAGGGCCAGTCCTGCTGTGCTGCTGTACTGACTGCCACACTGAGGCACACCGAAGGCGGCAGACGCCTGCGAGGTATCCTGCATATGAAGCGAGTATGGAGTACGAAGCACTCAATGTTTTTGCCAGGCACCAGTTATTTGTTTTGGCCGTTTGTTCAAGCTCGCACAGCATGGGCAGGGGAGGGTCTTTCTCGAAGTTTCCACCCACTCATGTGCTGACTCATGACACAAATCCTCGTCTTGCCATCTGCGTCTGGAGTAGTGCAGAAATATCATAGTCTATTTTCAAGTAGTTTGATCTTTCCTCGGCTTTTCTTTTTATGCGTACTGAAAGAGACCACTATTTCGAGTTTTAGACATATAATATGGTGTTTTTTTTATGCGTTTAAGGTCGAAATATCGAATGGCCTAGCTCTTCCAGTTGGAAGTACTTAAGACCTAACCTCGAGGCTTAAATACGTCTAGTGTGTGGTTGCCCGGGGACAGAAGTGTCTCATACCCCGCAAAATAGAGCCAGTCTCGGCGGCTTTCCGCGGCCATAGCTCGCGCCACGGACGTCCCATGAGCCCGGCACACGGCTGATAATATACCGACGGGTAGTCTAATCGCATTGCAGAAGAAAGCACACCAAAAAAACTCTGCGCCGGCGGAGAAAAAGGGACGGACTAGGCAAAAAAATCAAAATGGTACATATGCATATATCATCGATACCTGGTATTTTAAGACTGGTTTTATTTTGGGATAATCGGAAAACAGTGGTTGTGCTTCGGAAAACAAAGTGGTTGTGCTCTTACATTTGGGTACATGTACCACTGCAGCCAGGGGCGCACGAAAAGAAAATTGTTCGACACCCACGTACCAAAATGTTTTTTTCACCCTTCCAGAGGGGGGGGGGTACAAAGATCCCATCCCCCCCCATTACGTCACAGAATTTCCTATGCAAACAACCTCATTCTAAATCATATATAATAAAGGGGCAGGGGGGGTACATAGCAGATACGCGGCCCCCTGGTCGCGCAGCAGCAGCCTGCGCACCAGCTACGCACAGCGCAGAGCAACGGAGAAAAAGGGAGAGAGCAAGAGAGAGTGGTCACAATAAACACAGCATCCACACGGTGAAGGGAACCCTGCTACAACCCTTCTTCGACAAGACCGATTGGCTACAAAGCGTCTGCGGAATGCCAGCCGATGGCGAGGACTTCATCTGCTGCTGCGGGGCCAACTTCGGTGACGGTTCAGGAATAGACGAGGGCCAGGCCATTGAGCGTGAGTGTTCGGCACAGCACAGAGATTGAGTGGAGAGGCATGCGGGCTGTAGTGTGCTATTGGATCGTATCGTGTACCTCGCAGCAGCAGCAGCAGCAGCAGCAGCAGCGGCAAGCACTGGAAAGGCATAACTCTGGTTTATCATATGTAAACGTGCTCACCATCGAGCAGTGTGTGTGTCGTGCTGCCTCCTCCCCAACAACTGACAACATCAGCAGTAGCAGAAGCCTAACCTTGGCAGCGGCAGCAGCAGCAGCAGAGCAGCAATACCAGAAGCCGTAGTCGCATGATCAAATCCGGCAAAAAAAACGCGCGCGAAATGCGGACCAACTAAGTTACCCTGCGTCCCTGTTGGTCCCTGCACGCCCTTCGCATGCGAGCAGAGCACTTTTGCCTATCGGAAAAATCGCCGCGAAGACCACCAGCGGCAACTGGGTGTACCAGAAGTGCAAGCGCGATTTCGGACGCAACGTAGAGCAACTGAGCCGGACCCACGTTGAGACTCACGAATAGTGGCTTCAACACAAGTGAAGACTTGCGAGAACAGCAGTTGTTGCATTCGCTAGCACAAGCAGTTTCGATGAAAAATTGACAAACGTCAGCTGTGAAAACGACCAATTGAATGGTTGAAACTCAACTTTGCAAGCTGCGTGGTACATTAGATCTATGTTTCATTTATGATATGTTTTTTTTTATTATTCCTAGTTGTTGATACACTGCTTCACAATTTTTACGGAAGGTCGCTCGCGCGTGTTCAGCAGTTTGGGAACTGCCACACTGGACGTATTTCAGTCGCGCAGTGTATGATGCTGCAGGCCTTGTCGATGTATGTGAAAAGCAGGAGCAAATTCGTATTCTCTTTCCACGGCTGATCAATTGCTATTGCTCATGTCGCAAGTTGCATGTCGACCAACGTGTGTCGACAGGGGCGCTGGTGCCGCGGCGGCGGTGGGAAGCGGGCGCACATTGCGGGATTTTTTCAAACCAAAGAGCGCTGCGGACGGCGCTGAGGAGTCGCCGATGTTGATGGACAGTAGTAGCGGCGGGGGCGCATGGGGTGACGCTGACGTGGTGGCGACGGGAATTGTGAGCAGGGGTGAGGGTGGTGCGGGCGCGGGCAGTGACGCCGACGTGGTTGTGACGGGAGTTATAAGCAAGGGTAAGGGTGGTGCTGGCGCGGGCAGTTTCGCTGACGTGCTGCGACGGGAGTTGTGAACGGGCTTAAGGATTGTGAGGGCGCGGGCATTGATATGGATGGTGTTTTCTCCGACGCTGCAGACGGGAGTGGTCCCGACGATAGGACGCTTGTCCACGCTCCCATCTGCTGCACGGGATTACGTCCGGCTGTCCGGGAGCCTGTTCTCCAACACTACCCATCAACTCTCCATGGTATTGGCAACCAGGGGGTGTCGTGGGAGGCTCGGATAAACCAGAATCGCGTGTCTCTTTACGCGGTGCAAACTGCCTCCCGCGGCATCTTGAGCCCAAGCTGTGCGGGAACGGTAGAACAACCAGGAGGCACGTGCGCGCCGTGTTTGGACATCAAGGGAACGGGGGCGTACAGGGTTTCGTGCCCAAGCACGGCGCTTGCCCACTATTGATTATTTCTGACTACATTGACCACCTTGCATTGACGCAAGGATTTACATACCTAAACAACATAAAGTACAGTTTGACACCCCTTGCTCTTGCAATGTTGGCTTGCTTGTAAAGCCTCTTTGTTAACGCAAGAGTGTGCAGTAAACCACTCATAGGGGCACAGCCAAGAAACGAACCAAGCAAGCAAACAAAGCCAAAAAAAAAGTTGGGCCTTAGGCGGGGGGGGGGAGGGGCGGGGGGGGTAGGTGTGCGGGATATCTTCCCTCGTGCGGCCTCGCTTCCCTTGTGCGCCCTCGCTGAAGCGAGTGTTGTGATCGGGCGTTTGTTTTAACAGAAATGAAGTTGAGCAGGCAATACCCACCATGACAAATTTGCCGCCACAACTGCTGTATGCTGCTTGGAGCAAACGAACACTCTAGAGACGAACCGATTTGGTATAGCCTCATTAGGGGTCTACGGGTCAGCAGTATTGGAACAGGGTCATGCTTTGGTCGAAGCTTGGTGGGAAAGGAAGGGTCATGTTTGTGGAGCCAATATCTTTCGAGATAAGCGGAGACGAGCAACAAGGCCCAAGGAGGAATCCGATAGGGAGAAGGAAAAAGCCACCGCTGGTATGGCAGGGAGAGATGTTCGTCGGAATTCTCCGATGATGGAAGAGGGAGGGCAGCCTGAGTTGTCTTCGGACGCAGAGATGATGTTTTTGTGGAAACGTCGTTTTCAGGGAGGGCCACTGCTGCTGTAGAGTACGTACAGCAGTAGTAGCTAAAGCCCTACGGTGAAGTACGACCGTAGGTAGGGAGTAGCAGCAGTCTACGCCCATGGTGAGAGCGTAACCTAGGACACTCCCACCGTATACAGCGGACGGGGGGGGCTACAGCAGCAGCTAAAAATCCTATGGCGGATGTACAGCCGTAGGCACCCTCGCCGTTTGTTGTAAGTGGGGGGATTTTAGTCGCGCGGCATTTATTTTGTTATATGTTTGCCGTGCGCCCTCTACTTCAGAAGGTTGGTTGTGGAGGCAGCAGGCATGGGGTTATCTGCATTTTCCGCGAGAAATCTCATGGCCGCCAGCCGTGTGCATCCTGCCATGGGGAGTATTACGGTAGGGCGAAGTCGCGCGGCATAATAGCTGCGTGCTTCCCGCTGCTGGTAACAGTGGTAGGAAAGGACGTGGGGTAATCGTGGGCTGTCTGCAGCAGTACCAAATAACGATGAGGTTTCGTCCTGGCAACAAGTCGAGCAGTATGGCCGCACGCACTCCATTATATGCAGTAGCAACAGCAGCAGCAGGAGAGGTCATGGAGAGAGCAGATCACTTCATTATTTCGCCAGCCGGAGCTTTATGGTTCGGCAACATCGCGGAGCGGGGGGGGGGGGACAGGTCTGCTCAAAGTGGTGAATTTGTTTTTATCGATGGATTCACGTTTCCATCGAAACATCGTTTTTGGCCGAATATGACGTTTTTTATTTACGGCGAGAGTGAACGCCCGTTATATAGTATTTATTTGCGGTTAGAGTGAAGACCCGCAGATAGTATCATCTAAGATTCGTATACGTAGCCTTTTTCACCTGGTAGGTTTGAAGTGTGTTTTCATGTCCAAATCAGTCTTTGTAAATCCGAAAAACTTGTAGTACCTTTCTGGTATAGGCAGGACCAGAAGAGAACTGGTGGAGCTGATATACATACGACAACGCCTCGTAGTTTTGAAGTGTGTTTTTCATGTTAAAATCAAACAGTCCATGTAAATCCGAAAAAGTGGTAGTGTTTTCTGGCGTAGACAGGACCAGAAGGGAACTGGTGGAGCTGATATATGTTTGTGATAGCGGCATGTATGTATCAACTGTACTGCGGTGAAACTCTGATTGGTTGGTTTGAATAGCAGAACTGTTGATTGTATGTTGTTGTACCAGAATACTCTTCTTGTGGTGCTACGGTACTTCGGTAGATTGTACATGTGCACGAGTTATACATCGGACCGTAGTGGTGTGTACGGTACGTTGGTATGTCGGTACGTTGGACACATTGACGAATAGGAACATTCCTGTAGTGTTGCTAACACGATATAGCTTGTCTCAACGAACAGACTAGCAATAAGTTACAGTTACATATGTTGTGTCACGGAGGTAAGTTACAGGGATCGTCTCGTGGTATCACCCACGAGCAGTCACACGGGTATGTACGAGTAGGCACTATGCGAGGAGGTTTAGGTATTCGACTACGAGCGGTTGTTACTGGGCTGTGGAGAGTTGGCCCACATGACCCACTCCACTTTCTGACCTGTCTCTCCAGACATTGGTCTCTCTAATATAATACCTTTCTCCAGAAGCCACTGATTTACCAACACGCTATAGCGCTATCGGTCGACTGCTGTACGTCCCCCTGGACTGTGTTCGACGACACTGTGAGGGCGGCTTGATCAACCGGCCTCGTCATGGCTGAACAGGAGGGAGGTGACCCTGCGGCAAACCAACGGCAAACCAACAGGGTGACCCGCAGGGCTTTGGTGAGAGAATGGATTCCTTAGAGTCTCGAGTGTCTCAAATGCTGGATATGTTTTCTAACCAGCAGCAGATGCTCCAGACAGTTGTTGAGACACACCAGAGGGAGAATGTGGAGTCCTCTAGTTCGCGTGCTGCGCCGCGAGGCATCGAACTAGAGTCTGGTGTGCACCAATCGGGTGCTGCCGGTAGGACCGCGGGGAGTACGGGAGGCGATACCCTAGGCTTTGGCGTGTCCGACATGAGGGTTGGGAGTAGGGGTGTTGTAGACCCAGGCTTGAACCCGCGTGTTTCTGATGAGAATCGTTCCTCTGTTCCTGCAGTAAACTTTGGTTCGGTTGACGGGACTGTTGGTGGGGTTTTAGGTAGCCAGTCCTCTGTTCCGCCCACTACCTCAGCAAGTGAGTGGTGGGGAAAAGTCGCTAGTGGGAACACACTGATCCCAGCGGCTGACAGTAGTTCGGGGGAGAGCTTGGGTAGGGGTCTTTTCAAGAAAGTTCCCAAGGCTCCTGAATTTATCGGTACTGATGTATCGTATCCTTCATGGTCGCAGAATTTTCTGCTCAAAGCTCGTCACTACAATCTGAGCGAGCCGTTCACCTGTGATATCGACATTAAAATCGCCGACGTTAATTTCGACTTGACCCCTTGGGTAGAGAAGGGATACAGCGTTGGTGTACTGTGTCAGCATGAGATTGCTTGGTGGTTTCTGTTCGACTGCTTGAAGAAAGACAGCCACAAAAACATGGCAAGGCAAGCTGGTTCCCCGTATAAGGCTTTTCGCGCGCTCAAGGATCACTTTCTACCGTTGAGTCAGAGTCAAATTCGAGTGCAGGAAGAAAAACTGAAGTATCTGCGCATGCGTCCCCACGAGAATCCCACAACTTTCTTTTCATCCATCAGAGAGACGCTTGGTGTGTTGACCATGCTTGAAGTAACGAAGGATGATCGTGAAGTGTGCAATCTCATGCTGGAAGGACTGTCCCCCGAGTACAAGACTTTACGTGAGACTCTTGTGGTGTTCTGTTCGAATGACCCCTCTTTCATCGAGACCAAAGTGCGTGAGCGGTACCTAGACTTGCAAGCACAGGGTGGTTCTAAGAAGCAGAATAGTGTTGCTCTGGTGTCTAGGCCTGCGAAGAAGAAGAGTAACTTCAAGAATCACAACAAGCAGAAGTCTAACTCTGAGTCTGATTCCTCGAAGAAGTCTTTTCAGGGGAGGTGTTACAAGTGTGGGGAGGTGGGTCACATGAAGCTCGACTGCAAGGCTCGCATCATCCCTCATCCTTCCCAGACTGGAAAGCCCGAGGCCGACGAGAATGAGAGCGGTGAGCAGTGTGCTATTCCTGATTCGGATCTGGTGTGCAGAAATGGTAGTTACCGCATGAGTTATGACTGCCAAAAGATGTTGCTTGCAGCATGTCGTAAGGAAGTGGTCTTGAAGGCGTGTGATGATTTGAGTAGGATGTGGTAGAGTGTGTCTGGTCTGAAGTGTCTGATGACGTCCCGTGATGATCTGATTATGAGCGCCGTCAGTAATGATATGATCCTGAAAGCTGTCAACAAGGCTAGATATGTCGAGGATTGGTATGCTGACACAGGCACTTCATATCACATGACTGATTCCCTGTCTTGCATGAGAGACTTGAAGCCTTGCCACAGAAGTGTGAATGGAATTGGTGGCGTGTCTTGTGAAGTAGCTTACTCCGGAACGCTAGACTTGGTATTTGTGACTGCTGACAGTGAGTTCTCCGTGGAATTGAAGAACGTATTGTACTCTCCCAACTTGGGGTATAATCTCTTTTCTCCGAGTGCAGAGTTTGATGGTGAGTCATGGAATGGTCTTGGTGGTCCTAATGGTGTTATGACTGCATTCAATGGACAAGTAACTTTTCAGAACTTCGATGGCATGCTGATTGCGTCTGCGTATCGCCTAGGAGAAGCCTCGGTTGGTACGGTGTTGGCTGCTCTCACTCCCGCCAACCCCAAGCATGAAACTACGATGGATATCAACGATTTCCACAATATTTATGCACATTCGCACGAGGGTCTGCTTCGCACTACTGCAAAGCGATTAGATACCAAGTTGGTTGGTGACATGCATGCTTGTTCAGGGTGTTCGATGTCGAAGGCTATTCGGAAAGGAATCGTTCGGGAAACTAAAACTCGATCGGATAAAAAGTTGGGCAGAGTTTTTGTTGACCTGGGAGGAAGGAAGGACACTGCGTCCGTAGGGGGAAAACATTACCCCATGATTGTGAAGGATGATTTCACGAGACGTGCATGGCTGTATTTCCTGAAAAATAAATCAGACGCTGGCAGTGCTTTCCGGAGTTTTCTTGCGAGTGTGCGTGCTGATGGTGTCCCGTCATTGGAGATTGTTAGGTCTGACAATGGTGGGGAGTTTTTCGGGGGGGAGTTTGCATCTGTGTGCAACGAGCTTTTGATCAAACAAGAGTTCACACCGGCTTATAGTCCGCAATATTATGGTGTTGCAGAGCGTGGGCTGGGATTGATAGAGGAGGCCGCGATGGCGGCTCGTATTCAAGCTAAAGTTCTTTTTGGGCATGTACAGTTACCTAAGACTGATAAACTCTGGGCTGAGGCTATGCACTGGGCTTGTGAAGCGATGAACCACACTGCGTGTTCTGCTAACCCTGAATCCAAATCGCCGTATGAAATGTGGTATGGTGAACCTCGTCCCGCTAGACCGTATCCGTTTTTGAAGCCCGCCTACTGTAGGTGGCAGCGACCGTCAAAGCTGCTGCCGAAGGGTGAGAGTTGTTTCTATGTCGGTCCTTCGAGAGACCACCCGCGTGATTGTCATAGAGTACTTACGAGGGCTGGTACTATTCAAGAAACGAGGGATGTGACGTGGGAGGTGCTGCCGTCACAGCTCTCTCCGCTGCAACCTTCTTTGCCGATAGAGGTAGCAGAGGAGGGAGGGGAGGATAGTGACGACGATGTTGAAACCGAGATATGGCCGCTTGTGGGAAGAGGAGTCGCTCACACACTTTTGAAACGTGATGCCGTGCCCTCTGGTGCGGGAGTCGAGGAGGTTGAGAGTGTTGGCGCAGGTAGTATAGGCCCGTCCTTTTCTGTTCCATCTTCCCCTGCTGAACCGTCTGCCCCCGTGAACATTTCTTCTGGTAGTGTAGCTCCTTCTGTGTCTTCGCCTGTGAATGACGGGGAGGGCCAGGGAGGGCAGGAATCAGGAGAGGTAGAGATGGGGGATCTGGGAGGGGATGATGAGGTAGAGTCGATGGGGCCGGGAGGGCATGATGATGAAGAGTCGATTGGGTCGGGAGGACTGGTAGAGGCGGAGGCATCCCCTCCAGCCGCTCGTCGTCCGCGGCATGTGGCCGAGCTTGCTGACTTTAATACTTCCGCGCGTGAAAATGATGAAGTGAGAGAAGGTAGGACTCGCGCGCAAACTCGTGCAGTCAACCAGCAGAGTGTACCCGGCCTCATGGCCACCCTAGGACCCATCTTCGCGACAGAGGTCGTGTACTCATTGTTGTCGGAGCAGAGAGCAGGTGATGAGACGGAATTGCCGAAAGAACTGGTTCAGGATGTAGAATCGGAGCCTGGTAGTTATCAGGAAGCCCAGCGTTCGAAGTACGCTAAGATTTGGGAAGGAGCCAGGTCTGCCGAAATTGAAGGCTTGATAAGAGCAGGAACGTTCACATTGGCAGTAAAAGTCCCGATAGGCTGTATTTCGATTGATGCTAGATGGGTTTTCAAGTGGAAAGCAGACGAGACAGGAAAGATAGTGAAGGCCAAGGCTAGGCTTGTAGCGAAGGGCTTCAAGCAGAAGTATGGTGTGGATTATCTTGAGACATTCTCGCCTACCGCAAATGCTGCATCTTTACGATTGCTGATAGTGTTGGCGTGTTTGTACAATTTGGAATTACTCCACTGGGATATTGAGCAAGCATTTGTTCAGTCGGAATTGGATCACGAGGTGTTCATGAAGTTGCCTCCTGGCTGCAGGTCGATGTCAGGAAAGGTTGTCCGTTCGAACAAGAGTTTGTACGGATTGAAGCAGGCTTCTAGGACATTTTACAAGAGGCTGGTGTCGGAACTGAAGAGGATTGGTTTTGAGCAGTCAATGTCTGACCCCTGTGTCCTGCGTTTCATGATGGGAGACGAGGTATTGGGGATGGTCGCGATCCACGTGAATGACATTCTGTATGCAGGAAGTAAGAGCCTTGCCAAGGTGGTTGTGGCAGCACTAGGTGACTCTCTTCCTACGAAGGACTTGGGGGAGGTCAAGTTCTTTCTAGGTTGTGAATATATTCGCGACCGTGAGGCTGGTACGATTGAGATTTCTCAGGAAAGTTATATCAGGAGTGTTCTCGAGAGATTCAATATATGTCGCACCAGCTCGATCCCTGCTTCCCTTGCCAATGATAACAGGTCCGTGATGGAGGATGAGGGGGCAGGAGATGTGCCGTTCCGAGAGGTGGTGGGGAGCCTGATGTGGATCGCCAGCCAGACAAGGCCCGACATCGCGAATGCTGTGCGGGCGGTGGCGAGGCACTCTCACGAACCAAAGAGGAGCCACTGGAAGGCAGCTCAGAAGATTCTCAATTATCTTCTGGAAACGGCGCATCTGACTTTGAAGTTCAAGCAGGATAGTTCGGTAGACGCAGGCACGTTGGTGTATGTAGATGCTGACTTTGCAAGTAGGGCCACTGACCGTAGATCAGTTTCGGGTGCGATGGTTTTCGTGGCGGCGATGCCTGTAGTTTGGATTTCTAGGACGCAGAAATGCGTTTCACAGTCAACTTCAGAAGCAGAGTATCTTGCGATGGGGGATGGTGTAAAGGAGGCTCTGTTTGTAAACGGAATGCTTCAGTTCCTGAGGCCTAGTGCGAAGCCTCGTAAGATAGATGTCCTTGAAGACAACGAGGGGGCGATTGCGCTCGCAGAGAACCCGCTGAGCTCGAGTAGGAGTAAGCACATCGATGTGAGGCACCACTTTCTTAGGAATCTGACCGAGGACGGTGTGATCGAAGTCACCCACGTCCCCAGCGAGAAACAACACGCGGACATCCTCACGAAGGCGTTGCCGAGAGATCTTTTTGAAGTTCACCGCGACTTTGCACTTGGTATCAAGAAGTAGAAGTCTGAGTCGTTTTGATTTTGTTTTTGTTTGATATGTATTTGGTCTGGTAGATACAACAGCCCCTAGGGAGGGTGTTCGTGATAGCGGCATGTATGTATCAACTGTACTGCGGTGAAACTCTGACTGGTTGGTTTGAATAGCAGAACTGTTGATTGTATGTTGTTGTACCAGAATACTCTTCTTGTGGTGCTACGGTACTTCGGTAGATTGTACATGTGCACGAGTTATACATCGGACCGTAGTGGTGTGTACGGTACGTTGGTATGTCGGTACGTTGGACACATTGACGAATAGGAACATTCCTGTAGTGTTGCTAACACGATATAGCTTGTCTCAACGAACAGACTAGCAATAAGTTACAGTTACATACGTTGTGTCACAGAGGTAAGTTACAGGGATCGTCTCGTGGTATCACCCACGAGCAGTCACACGGGTATGTACGAGTAGGCACTATGCGAGGAGGTTTAGGTATTCGACTACGAGCGGTTGTTACTGGGCTGTGGAGAGTTGGCCCACATGACCCACTCCACTTTCTGACCTGTCTCTCCAGACATTGGTCTCTCTAATATAATACCTTTCTCCAGAAGCCACTGATTTACCAACAATATACACACAATAACGATTTGGAGAAAAAGGGTACGTAGGTGCACCGTATTGAGTGGTGTACCGCTGATGTATGGTCCTGATGGTGGCACTGAAGGTATTGAATTTTTCGGGTATCTTTTGTTTTCGAGGTTGTCTTCTGATTGATTCCAAATAGAGGTGGGCGTATTCATGATTGATTGGTTGTTTTGTCAACAGTATCATTTTGGGAATGCTTGTCCGCAAAGGAGGAGTGAAACACGAAAAAAAAATGCGGTGGTCGAATAGTTTGCGTAGCTGAGAGGGCTTGAACTGTTCGTACCGACAGTGGCGGCATTTTAATTGTTGCTTTATTCGATTATCTGGAGCTATAGCAAACAAAAGCGAAACGGAGAGTGTTTCCGTTTGTATGGTGGTTTGCAAATGACCAATATTTCGGGTAATCGCGCTTGTTGGCGAGAATTGGTTACACTGGCTTACAGGCCTTGCCGGTATCTCTTGTTTGTGGTTGCCTACGTGTGTTGACAAGATGGGGTGGGGCACCCTTGTGACCGTACAGTACAGGACATACTGGTCTCAAATGAGAGAGGGGATGCAAAGTCACAATTAGTCATTACCGACGTTGATATTTCGAACTTGATGGGTGGTTGCAATCTTGTTTGGGAACTCGAAGGATGAAATATTTTGATAATTTGATTTAATTATCAAGCAAGTTTTTGCATGTGTTTTGCAATGATAAATAGGATGGCTTGTGGATGGTCAGATACTCATTGTATCAGGGAGAGCGTAGGCAAATTTTCCCGTCGGATAAAATCTATGTTTGCGGACAAGAATTTGTGCTATATTGTTTTACTGGCGTGATCTGTGTATCTATGGCGGTAGTAGGGGATACCGGGAGACCTTTGTCGGGGTGACCTCGCGATCTCTGGCCTTTTATCTGTCGCAATCTGTTTTTGCCCTGAAGGCGCGGCTGTTGCAATCTCTTCTTGTGATTACAACTGTTTTAAGTGAGAGTATGAAAGAGGTTTTCGCTCATTGGGATGAGTTTTCCTCTGGCCACTTTTTGTGTTTTAGGTGATTGAGTCAACTGTTGATTCGTCAGTCTTGTGAAGAATTCGGGAGGGTGTTGATTTGGGATTTTCAGTATGACAGTTGCGTATTAGTTTCGTGCCGGTTCGGGCTTCTGGACTATTAGTGGGTACCTACAAGTAGTAGTAGTACCTGGATGGCGTTCGTGATGGTAGACTGCTGTGCGCTCTCGCTCGGGAGCTCACTCTTCTCGGAGGTCTCACGCGTGAGTTCTCTTCTCGACTTGCCCCTACTCGGTGGTTGGGAGACGTAATACAATGACCTGAAACCTACCCCGCTTGGAGCTAACGAACAGTCGATTCCGCCGGCTTGATCAATAACGCCTTCCCACGAAGGTGATGCACTGCTGCAGCTCTGGGAAGCCGCGTATTTAGTCTCAATACCACCCATGTGAAAAGGAAAAGTCTAAAGTTAATAAATACGATGGCAAACCACTGTTCGCAAGTGCCTGAACAATGTTCGCTCGTATGCATGTGCATCCGCGCCACCTGTCATCTGTGATCTGTCGCGTTTACAAAACTCAACGATTTGACCTCGCCGGAAGCTGCAGTCTCGGATCAATCCCCGCTTAGATTGGAAATCGGAGGATTTGAAGGTACAGCAGGATACTGGCACGAACTCTAGAGGAAGCAAGGTGAGCCAGAAACGTGGCGGCTCGCCCCGCTACGACGACGGCTGCACCCCGGGAAGGAGCAGTAATATGTTCATGATGCATGTATCTACCTGCTGGTGACCCACCACCCCGCTTTTACCTGTGCAATGGGTAGGCCCTCTACGATTCAGAAGGACCCCCGGCAGCAAACAATCGTCGATCACCAGTTTGCTCGTTTTTTTTTGCGCCCTTGCGCCGCCAAATTGGCGCGCTCGGTCGGACGATCGATCTCGTCGCTCAGTTGATAGTAAGCAAGTGGCGGCTTTGTGTCGCCGTCATCGCTCGCGCTGTCGCTCCGTCGGTAGAGCCGAATCTCCTGCGATGTCGCTCTTGTTCGTACGAATACACCAACAGTGCTTACTTTTACGCCCACGCCCCAAGCACAGCATATGCAGGGGCATGCGAAATGGCACTAGGATGTCATGGGCAGCCTTCCTCAGAAAACATCGAGGTCGTTCTCGATTCAGTTTTTATCGCGCCGACGCACAAAAAGCTCCTATACGGCACTCGGGTGTGTCCAAACGACGAGGGCGTACCATACTACTAGCACTGGGCGATAGAGGTTTTCAATTACCCGCCAGCGCCGCATGCCTGTGATACGAACCCCTACCTCTGGGTCCTGCACCCAGACATAGCGCGCTCTGTACCCCAATAAAACCTCTGAGCGCACTAGGTAGCTGTTAAAGCTGCATGCTCAATCCACACGAACCCCGTGCCTTGGATCAAGCACCCTGGCACAACCCAACTCCTGTGCCCGATCTTCCAAGCTATGCGATGATTGATGGGGGGAAATAGCAATCAAAACCAAAATATGGATAATAGTGACCATAGGGGAATATCTATTTTTGTCTAGATATATCGTGGGTTATGATAACTATGGCCCTCCGTATTAGAATAGCGCTTTCGGCGTTACGATGGAGCTTTTGAACATAAACAAGTACCTGGTGTGTTTTAAGCTGCACGCTTTTACTAACCCCTTGCTTTTGGGTCCGGGGCCCTACGCCCAGCATAGCGCCGTCGGTGCTACGATGGGCAATGCCGTACCTGCCATCGCTGCATGCATGTACGAACCTCTTACCTCTTGGTCCCGTTCCAAATCATGGCCTGCGTCACGCGTGTCGGCCTCAGTTCGTGATTCTGTGTAAGGTCCTGCGCCGGGGGTGCCGTCCTCGGGTCTCGAACCGGGGGTGCCAGCGTGGAATCTCGGGCGGGTCCTCTCGTACAGGAAGCCGCCAACAATTGAGCTCGGTCGGACGATCGAGCTGGACGCGACGAACAACACGAGATTCGCTACTCGCAGGCGCCACATGTTTCAAACTGTGCCCTGAAGCGGCGGGCCTGACCGCGGCGGGCCTGACGGACGGGCACAAAGGATATCATAGGAGACGTAGGTACAGCAGTACTAGACGGTATCCGATATCAGGCGATGTGTATCACAAGCGGGGATCCTTTTGTACGGAACAATGGTTCTAGACTGACGCGGCGAATACACGGCACAAGCTAAACGTAGACACGGCATGTTTCAGGCCTGAAGAACGTAAGGTCTGACTGACGGCCAGACGAAAATGAGACAAAGAAAGAGCACTGCTTGTAGATGGTACCCAATAGCAGGCCGCCTTTATTCACAGCAGGCCTGTACCAGTATCACAATCCCTGTATCATCATACTTTGGGGAAAAGTCGTACTTGACCTGGCAAACAAGTGAGGACTGCAGGCTGCGGGATCTTGCACTGACAACAAGCAGCCCCAAAGCAGGTCGTATGTATCCACACAGACCGATCAAGATATTGGGGAAACGGACCGATCTCAGACACCACGTTCGAACGTGTAGGGCAGGTGACTGTAGGCTCGGCGCGCGCGTACGCGTTGTGGCAAAGCCGTGCTCGAAATCTCCCCAAAACGCAGTGCAGCAGGTACCAGATACGTGTGGGTATTCTACACAGCAACTCAACCGGTGAAGCAATTCAATCAAACAGTGAGCGGTTCACCAACGAGGTCCGACGAAACAAGATAATTCGATCACCTCTATTCAATGTGGTGGGCGACCGCTGGTGCCTCCGTAGCACCCGCTATCTGACCGCGCTCGCGGCAGCCATTGGGGAAGTCCCTGCTGCACTGACTGTATCCTGGGTTCCCGAACGAAACACGGGACGCTTTGCCTGGGAGGAGGCGCTATGAACCGCCCATCCCGTAAACAACGCTTGAAACGGGACAAGAAAAAAAAATACAGAATCGTGATTGGTTGGCTGGGTAGCGCTCTGTGGTCCCGTGCGCATGCCCGCATATTATATACAAGGGCTCCGCTCAGCGGGCGGCTGACGCCGCCCGCTACACTCGCGCAAGGCAAGAATGAATGCAACTGAAAACATGCAAAAAGGGGCAGAAAGAAGAGGCCCATGATTTCGTGCGAACAGCGATTTGATAATGCCAAGAGCTGCTCGTGCAGAGTAAATTGCCCTGTTGTGCTCAGCGATGCTGTGTGTTTTTGTTACCGATGTTACGTTCTGATCGGCAGTACGGGGGTAATTTGCGTGGGGGGAAAACAGGGGGGCGTGAAAGATCAAATACATACAAACATGTAGAAAAAGAAAAAAGAAGAAAAGTAATACACAACACGTATTATACCCGGTACTGCTCTATGTTCGAAAGAGAGCAAACAGCGCAGCACGACACAGCACCGCAGCGAAGGGCACGGCACCGCACCGCACGGCTCCGCACGGCGCTACGCTGCGCTGCTGGGCTGTATGTATATAGCCGGACTGATTTGAGCTGGGCGTGCATTGTGATCCAACAGCGTAGTACCTGATGGTATGTATGTACAAACCTGATGTAGTAGTACCGGTATGTACTATAAGCCTCAAGGTCTTCTCGTTGGTTCGAATACCGGTGTCATCGGGGGAAAAAAAAGATCCTCATAAAAAAAGTAAATCGATATCAATGTGACTTTGTGGTCTTCTATTAATAATAATAGTAGATAGACTATCCGCTTAATAGTATAAGCCTGGTTTTCGTTTGTTGAATAATGGGATCATATGAGAAAAAAATTATCCTCACAAAAAAAATGATATAGAGTACTTCGAAGTATATATTTTATAAAAATGGTTCAAGGACGTCAGCCGTGAGTTCGACGATGTATTTGTAAAAAATTGGTACTTATACTGGTAGATACACCACTGCTGCTGTGACAAATTGTGGTCTAGTACATAGATTGTCCGCTTATAATCCTGGTGGTCTTCGCTGGTTCGAATGCGGGTGTCATCGAAAAAGAAAACGATCCTCATGAAAAATCGATATTTATTTGTAAAAAAAAAATGGACAGCAATGTGACTTTTTTGTGGTTCTTCTAGTAGATAGACTGCGCTTATAAGCCTGGTTTTCGTTAGTTGAATCCAGGTGTCATCGGGAAACAAAGTATATCCTCTTGAAAAAATCGATAGACTATATATTTTACATTAAAAAAAATGAAAAACGTCAGCTGTGAGTACGACCGATTGAATGGTTGAAACTCAACTTTGTAAGCTGCGTGGTACATCTATGTTTCGCTTATATACAGTAGCAGTAGTTGCACCTAAAAAATAGTACTGGTAGATACCACTGCTGCTGTGACATTGTGGTCTAGTAGATAGACTGTCCGTTTATAATCCTGACCTTCGCTGGTTCAAATCTGGGTGTCATCGGAAAATAAAATGATCCTCAAATGAAAAATCGATATTTGGTATTTTATTTGATAAAAAAAAATCAAGGACGTCAGCCGTGAGTTCGACGAATTTCGGGTCAATACTCATCTTTGCAAGCTGCGTTGTTGGTACTTACTTGCAATATACTAGATAGGTGAGTTTTATTGGGAGGGTCCTATTTTTTGTCCACTACAATGGTAGGTGTTGGTATTTTTACTTTGGTATTTATTTATCAATTCTATTCGTAAAAATACAATAATAGATATCAATGTGACGTTGTGGTGTAGTAGATAGCCTGTCCGCTTATTATAAGCTTGGTCTTCGGTGGTTCGAGTATGAGTGTCATCGAAAAAAAAAAAAAGTGACCTGTGGAAGACAGGGTCGTAGATACCTATCGTAGATCGCGTACACGCATGCGTGGCCCGGTGTTTCACACCCGTGTTTGCTAATAAACACGTCAGTTATAAGGAGTGGATGCACGCATATAACAGCTGCTGTGTCTCGAGCCGATAAATCGACACCCTGTTTCCTAAAATTGCCATCCTCCCGATGACCACTACAATACCATCCCTAGCTAAGATGGGCTTGCAGCGAATACAGAGGGGGGTGATGTGGAAGACAGGGTCGTAGATACCTATCGTAAATCGCGTACACGCATGCGTGAGAGGACACGTCACCGGTCAGGCAATACACGATCCCGGGTCGCGAACGGCGTCACCCGCGATAGACGGCGTTGACCCGTCCCCGGAAGGTCAGCCACCGAAAGATGATCCCGCCGCTTGACGTGGGCATAAGCCCACCGTCTCTCTAGCTCTAGCTCTAGCATCTCCTTGCTACATACTCCGGAGTATTTAACAAAGAAAGTTTTACAGCGTGCGTCCGCTGTGAGGACGATCGTCAAGGGACCTCAGCACCGCGACGTCCTGTCCGCTTCGACTTCAGCTCTGCGACGCCCTCTCCGCTTCGACTTCCGCTCCGCGACGAGTACCAGACCTCCGGGACCACCCTATCCACTTCTCCACCGGGACCCCGTGAGAGACCAGGTTCCATAGATCCCCATAAAAAAATCGATACGTATAGTCTATATTTGTAAAAATAAAATAGATATCAATGCGACGTAACGTTGTGGATTAGTAGATAGACTGTCCACTTGTAAGCTTCGTCTTCGGTGGTTCGAATGTGGGTGTCATCGGAGAAAAAAGTGATCCCCATAAAAAAATCGATACGAGTATATAGACTATATTTGCAAAAAAATGGATCAGGTGGTGCAAAAAATCAATGAAAAGCTGGACCTTTCCGCAAGTAATAAGCTGGACCGTCCGACCTCGGAGATGCCAGGGAAGCACCACCCGAGCGCTTTCAGCACAATGATATTCGTAAGTAAGTCTATTACGATTTCAATTTTTTCAAATATTTTTTTTTTCATATATTTAAAAAAAAAAATTGAAAACGTCAGATGTGAGTAAGACCGATTGAATGATTTTCCAAAAACTACCCCTGTGAGGAATCAATTACCAAAATATCCTTCCCGAGGAGTGTACAGCGACCGAGTTGTCCTGCCTAACGCACGTTGCCAAGTTAAACATCGATTACACCCAGTGTCCGTGCGTACGCCTCCTAAAAAGACGAGTTATCTGATCATAAATAACGGAGCAGAGACACAGCGACCAACCAAAAACACGTTATATTCTAGTTTTGAACCACGCCCATGAGAATTCATCGAGGGTGCTCGGTTCGCATTTTTCCGGGATCGCTCGACGAGCTCAGTGAACACGACCGCAAGACTTCCCACATGGCGGCGAGTAGTTTGTGCGGAGGCACTGCCGCGAGCGCGTGGCCGGAGGGAACCTGAGGCGGAAGCTACCAGCCGCGGTCAAAACAGCGGGTAAAAAAAACGGTTCAAGAAAGTATCGAGGGAAGATAGCCGTCTGAGGAATAATAGCCAACACAGCAACTAAAACCTATAAAGGGATTCTAGAAAGAAAACCGAGGGGAAAAACAACAGATACTGGCACGTACGTATTCATTCGTAACTATATGGCCTTGAAAAAAACTAACTGTGGTGTAATCAAGCATGGACAGAGCGTATCAGTACGGGACAGCTGCCGAGAAAACGAGCACGAAAATCAGAAAGCCAGGCTGGGCAAATAGGAAGAAATGAAAAAAACGGGAGCCTTTGACAATTGTACTGAAGATAGTGTAGGATATATATACCCTATAACAGACAGTAAATTTAGCTTAGACTCAGTGTTTTTCCGAGATAAGAAATCCAGCCTGAGAAAGCATTTGTGTTTCTTACTACGGTAGGAGGTGTTCTGCAGTAGCATTATTCACCCCTGAGTGGCACTGCGCTATGAAAAAGATCACCCGGCGAAAAACCACCTATTAATACCATAAAAGGACCGCACATCAATACGAAGTCTACACAATTTTCGAGTTCGACGGACACTAAATAAATTAAGGGGTACTCAATTCCGCAGGTTAAACTTACACGACGAAGACAAGTTACCATAACCCATCTTGCGGGAGAAGAGCTGGAGGCTGGTTGGATGCAAACGTCCCCAGCAAAGAAGAAAACGCGCCCCCCCAGGCACACAGTTACAGTTCAGTTATGGTTTTCGCATTCAGCATACAACAAGTTGTACACGCAGCTCGAAAATATAAGTTGCGACGAAATCCCAGATCTCAGCTCAGGTAACTCTGAAATATTCATAATAAAAACGAGCACAGCGCTGCTTCAAAACTCAAACACTTTCTCTAACATGTCCCTCCCGTAAACGAGTCACGCCTCCCACGCCCCCCCCCCTTCCTGCCTCCACCCTGCGCCCGCATGTCATGCTATAAGCTCGTGAGATATAGCAGCCATCGGAGAACTCGCAGGCATCGGAGAACTCGAGGAACGAGCAGTACACAGCGCGTGTATCTCTCCCCCCCCTCACCCCCGCCCCCTCTTCCGCCCGCCCGCCCGCCCGCCCACCCCGTCCTCTCCGAAGACAGCGAAGCGCAAGCACTGCTGCCGTTCAGTAACAGAACCTAAGCGACGGCAGCATCTCAAGTACTGCTATGTAATGTCATTGTAACGACAATCAGCAGAAAAAGCAAACTCCAGGAGACGGTAGCAACTCAAGTGCTGCTGTTTGTATAACCACATAAAAAAAAGCGCGGCCGCCATTTCCTGTCGTGCTGCGCCGCCCTCGTGTACCCCGCTTCAGCCCTCCCCACCTACTACTTAAGCGTGCCTCAGCAGTAGCCGCAAATTTTGATGCACGTGCGCTAGGCAGGATAGCACAAACAAGCTAGGGACACATTTCAGCGATTTCACTTCTACCGCGACCCCTGCTGGCGCCGCCGCCGCCACTGCTCGTACACCTGCAGCGCGCCGTAGCCGCAACCGCAACGTTCGTTTAACGTTCGTTTAACGTCCGTTTGGACACATCGCGCCAACATGTCAGGGATACCATTTAGAGATTTTCATTATTACCGCCACTACCGCTGCCACCGCCGCCCGTCGCCACCCCCGCGATTCCCGCAGCTTTTGTTACACGTATGCGCAGCAGGACAGCGTCAACATGCCGGGGACAAAATACTTGGCGAGTTTCATTGCCATCACCACCATCGCAGCCACCGGTGCCACCGCTACGAGTCATGCGGCGTGCCTTAGGGTCGTTCCTAACGAACGCAAAAAAAAACACGTGTCCTGACAAAATGCCACGGCTCCTATCATTTTAAAACTCTTGAATGTCACGTTTTCGAAACAAAATCTTGTTTTTTAGTCAGGAATCCTGACATCAACTTGTTATGGAAGATGTCAAGACGATTCAACGTCCGGAAATCTGATACAAGTAACTATCACGATTCACGACAAAATCGCGCTTTTTGGTCACGCTTCCTGACAATTATTGTGTTCGTTAGGAACAGCCCTTAGCCGTAACCGTATTGTTGGCTACACGCTTTAGCCGTGGGATCGCGCCAACATGCCGGGGACACATGGTATATGATCATTTCCACCGCCATCACTGCTGCCGCCACCGTCACCGCCTCCACGGCGTAGCTTTCGTTACACGCTTGCCTGCCAACCTCGAGCCAGCATGCCGAGGACAATTATTCAACGAGTTTCGATGTCACCACTGCTGCCGCCGCCTCCACCCCCGCCGCCACGGCCGTTGCCGCCGCCGCCGCCGTTTGCGCCAAGATCACCGTCATCGCCGCTGCTGCTGCTTTCGCTGGACACGACTTCGAAGCTAAGTCCGGCGGCAGCCGCCGATGCCGCCAGCGTGCCTCTCCTTGTTTCCCCCACCAAGGCGCTCTGGTCGGTCGGGCATGAAAAAACAGAACACGCACGAAACTTAAACACATACACACCATGCGGCTATCGATCCGCGCGATACCCAACGAAGAACGATGGCAGCGAGCAAAAATTCGCGGTGGGCGAGGAATCGAGGGAACCGACAAAACATGCTGGAGGGGTGTTGACACGCCAAGCGTTAACAAAACAAAACTGTTCGAGCATAATATTAGGGCTTTTCACGAGTCGCGACCCAGCCCGCGGGTCGGATCACGAGGTATTCTAAACCCCGGGGGCCAAGCCGGGTCGGGTCAGGGGGTTTAAAAGTCACGGGTCGGAATAGGTCGGGTCAGGAGGTTTTCAAGTCTCACGAATCGGGATGGAGTCACCCTGACGCGATCCGACCCGCGATCCGACCCGTGAACAACCCTGCAAAAAAAAGCGGTGGATGAGGGAGCTATGATAGTGGTGCGGGCATACATTGTAGTGGAGGTCGACCTACAAACCGTCAACAAACAAAAAAAGTGGTTGTGGGTACGCGATACGGCGGGGAGCAAGGAAGCGAGGAAAAAAAAAACAGAAAAAATGGTGGTCGTCGTCACACCTAGTGTTCACAAAACGATAGTAATCAGCTACTTGCCCCTGTACTTTGCATAGGGGGCTTATGCTATACTCGTACATATTTTTAAATTCACAAGGGACGCAGTACAGCGGGTTGAGAAACCCGCACGAAGCCTTACACGCCAGCTGTTCCTAACTAGCACAGGGATAAATGAGGCAACACCTGCAAAAAGGCCGTATGCGTTCCACGCAAAAAAAGGCGGGGGGGCAAAAATGCTGCCGCATTACATCTTGCTGCGTGTTCTTTCTAAATAGACGGTTGACAAGGACGCAAATCTCGTGTTTGTGGAGGATATAAATGGTGCCCAAAGGTGTTGTTGTTATTGTTGTTGATAAAATTTCTGCTGCTGCTGTTGTAGTGGTGAGTACTGTTCCCACATAAACTCAACGCCATAGTCTAGTCCACGCTCACATGACAGGCTCAAATAACTACATACATCGCGGGAAAAATATTAAAGGCGATGCACATAACAGAAGTAAATCGCACGACGAAAAATAACAGTAAAGTTACGTATCAGTGTTAACCATCAGCTTACCCGCTCGATCCGACCCGTCGAATCTCTGGGCTCTTCTTCGTCCTCCTCTTCTTCCTCCGCCTCCTCCTCTTTCCCTTCCTCGTCTCCTTCGTCCTCGTCCTCGTCCCCGTCCTCTTTTTCCTCCTCCTCCTCCTCCTCCTCCTCCTCCTCGTCCCCGTCGTCATCGTCTTCCTCCTCATCATCATCATCATGATCATCATCATCACCGTTGCTGTCGCTGTCAGAAGAACCAGCTCGAGGGAAAGGACGGCTGGCTCTGGCAAGCCTGATGCTCGAAAGCATTGGGAAGATTGCTCTCAGGGACCGGATCTGTGCCCTCCCCTGTTTCGCGCGCGTCACGCCGTCGACCAAAAATCAAACAACAAACAAAAACAACGATAGGCGATCGGGAAAGAAAGCTAGGTGAGAATACGTCGGTGGCTGCAATATTATCATTCCTTAACAAAAACGCCGAAACAAAACCACTAACGGATGCTTGAGTTTCATTTTTATGATCCACCCTACCCCCCCCTACCCCACACCACACCACACCACACCACACCACACCACACCACACCACACCACACCACACCACACCACACCACACCACACCACACCACACCATACCACACCACACCACACCACAGCTGACGATTGTTCTTCATTTTTTTTGTAAAGTGTTTCCTGCCCTCACGTGTGAACCATTATCATCGCTGCCGTCGTTATCGCTGCCCCCCCCCCCGCGCTCCCCTCGCCGCCGCTGCCTGCCTGCCCGCAAGGCGGCTGCTCCCTCTGGGACGTCATCAGGAGATATCCCCAGGATCCGAAGCAAAATCTCGGGCGTTACTTCACCCTGAAGGAGTTCACACAACCATAGTGGCGGGGGGGGAGGGAGGAAGGTACCCATTTCACGCATAGCCGTTGTCGTATGACCATAGCTATTAGACCCTTGCATCTCTACAATGCCGGGACAGAGCACGTCGGATTTCACCGACCACGTAGACAGGGGTGGGGTGAGGGAGTGCAAAGGCAGGAGTGAGGTGTGCCCTCTATTCGAAGCAAGACTTCGGGCATTCCTTCATCCGGAAGGAGTTGGTAGTGGCGGTCCCGGGGGATCGGGGAGGGCGGGGCGGGGGGGCCGGGGGGGGCAGGGAACAGGAAAATAATAACGCAGGGGTGAGATGGTTGGGTGGGTGTATCATAGGGTGTACCAGAAGCCCGATCGATAGGGATACTATGAACAGTTGGCTGGACTTGACGGCTACGTGGTAGATACTACTTGGGTGGCAGAGTGTTTAAACCAAGTACCATGCAACACGCGAGACATCACACCCCGTGACAATAATTCAGCGCTGAATTTCTCTCCCAAAACGAAAGGGGGGGGGCACACGAATACACCGTATCGCTCGGCGTTTGCCCTCCCCCCCCCCCAATTGCTGAGAAAATAACAATAGCTTCTACAAATAGTCCGAGGGGGTGTGCTATATCTTGCGCGCTGTGCGGTACACAGAGTGTAATGGACTCGGTCTCTATTATTAAATAGCAACACGTCCCAACGAGAAAAAGGGGTTAATCAGATGCCCCAAGACGCAGAACTCCGCGCGTTACAGCATGAAATGATTACCGAACCGAAGTACCTTAGACAACTAGTACCTAGTCGGTGACTTAGAGTCAACCGACTCCAAGTCCTGCCAATCGGGATGCACCCGCGCGTGAGGGGATGGGTAGGGTGGCAGGCGAAGGGAACGGTCGGACAGGGTAATAATGAGTGGAGGGAGGGGACGAGGGAGGGAGGAAGAAGGACAGAGAAGGGACGAGACTGAGAGAGAGAGCGCGAGAGAGAGCGCGCGAGAGAGAGCAAGCGGAAAAGAGAGCCAAAATAAATAGTGGAAGAGGCAAAAAGAGAGATGACGAACGAGAGGAGGGGCGGAGGGATGGATGGCAAAGAGCTTACCGGACCAAAATCGCCTCTTCGACCGCCGCTCCCCGTGTGTACGGCGTTTTCGCGTGCGAGACGAGCAGCCGGTTTTCCTCCTCTTCCTTGAAGTTTCTCCTTCGGGACCGCTTTCGCCCTCGTTGGTCTCCAGACCTTGGCGGTCGTTGACAACCCACTGCAAAAATTAACGAAGGGGAAGTAGAAGGGAGGGGCGTACTCATTATATCGCTTGCCTTAGTAATATGACCATGGACCACGCTTTCCTTTCGCGACGGAGCACCGTTCCTACTCCTAACAGAGACACCTCTAACATTCGGCCGCCCACTACGTTCCTTCCAAAGCAGGGGAGGGGGGGTGATCCCCAATGCATGGTTTCCGTCTATCATCTATAAGAACTCCGATTGTGGGCAAAGCACGACACGCGGTTTGAGGTCAAACATTCATACCCCTCTGCCTGGTCGTTGAAAACCAGACGTACTCCGTCCCGGCTTTGAAGGGATGCCAGGGCGTACGATCGAAATACTACGGCCATGCATGACACTACGTACCGCTCCCGCTGTCCCCGTCCACCCCCGACCACCCCCCCCCCCTTCGAACGAAACACATATTCGCCTCCCCCCGCCCAGACAACAGCGAGAAAAAGATCGCCATCCTAGGAGATAGATGGTGGTCACAGACACGGCCAAACAGGAAGGGGACAAGATAACCAAAAAAACTCGTATGTACTTCGTATATGAATGACAAGTAATGAGCACCCCAACGTCAGCGGTGCCTCTGTTACAAGTAGGAACGGTGTTTCGTCTCGAACGGCATGCGTGGTCAACGGTGAAACGACTAGGTCAAGCAGCAACTGGGTACGCCTCCCCCCCCCGCCCTTCCCTCACCCCCTGCGGTGGCGGCTTGCCTACCTGGTAGCCAAGACAGGCAGGTAGGGGTGTGGTTCCAAACAGTTCACGGCCCCTACGCTGTCGCCAAACAAGAGCATCTCCAGCTTCGCCGTTTTCTGTCATGAAGGCAAGGGAGGCAACCAAAGCAGAGGCGGGGGGGGGTGTACTCAGTTTGTGCATAGCCGTAGTCTTGAGACTATTGACCCTCGCATCCTTACAATGCCCGGACGGACGACGTCGGGTTTTCAACGACCAGGCAGACATCGCGTGCACCAGGCGCGATCCGCCGTGAGGTGTTCAAGTCGCATGAAGGGTGAGCTACAAAATACCAATAACAACTTATGAGGCGGACTTCCGCACCTTGCGCGTAACTTCTTGCATATCGGATGACAGTTTCGAATAAGTCTATTTTGTTTTCTGGTGTGGTCACTTCCAGAGACAGCAATGCGGATAATATGTAACTGTCTCGTGGGTGCCCTACCATGTGCACACCACGTGATATCTACCATCCACGCGGAGTTAAAGTTTTGCACTGCGCACAATATTATTTAACTCGACCACCATCCCGGTTACTCCAAAAACTAAGAACGAGAAAAAATGGACGGTACCCTGGTGGTCTAGCTCATGTAGTGAGAGGTGTGTTCGACACCGTCGTTGCCAACCGACGCCAACCCCAGCAGCCGAAGGGTGGAGAGGTGGGGGGCATCCCACAGATCATGATCTAGATCGTCTGTGCCGTTTTCGACAGCAACGCAGGTATACAACGCAACCAAGGCTTGGGCGGGGGCATCCGGCAGATCACGATCTAGATCGTATGTGCCTTTCTCTCCAACAATGCAGGTGCACAACGCAACCAAGGCATGGGCGGGAGGCATCCGACAGATCACGACCTAGATCGTCTGTGCCGTTTTCTCCAACAAGCAGGTACACAACGCAACCAAGGCAGAGGGATGGGGGGAGCAAGTGGGGGGGGCTAGACAGATCACGATCTAGATGGCATGTGCGGTTTTTAAAACAACGCAGGTACGCAGCGTACCCACGGAAGGCGCGGGGGGGGGGGGGGGGGGGAAGGGGCTGACGCTAACCCTCTGACTAATGCCAAAAACAATCTCCGACACAAATTGCAAATGGATTGTCCCAAAAAATGTGCGCGCAGTCCTCACATGTCACACATTGGGCAGATCACGATTCAGACCACGATAACATACTGTAGGTCTTCTATTAATAGGTTCCATACTTGAAGTACCTATGAGAAGCTGGGCAAAGATCTGTGTGATACTGATCCAAACCAGGAAACACGTGCTAGTAGATCATCCTGACCATACACCGGGCAACATGGTCATCTGTATCACACCGCTTCCACCAGACAAACATACATTCTGGTGCCGGCAGGCATGCTTTCGTGGTCGAGCCAAGAGATGGCCAAGCAGACACGCTTTCATATTGTGGAATCTCTCCCCCCTCCTATTCAGGGGTTTTCCCCCCTACCCCCCTTTGTGGAGCACCAGCTCCCTTTGGAACCCCCACCCCCGACCCTCTTGTCCACCTGGTCGGTAAAAATCTAACGTGCTCTGTCCCGGCATTGTACATGGATGCGAGGGTCCACAGTCCGATGGACTACGCCATGCACGATATGACCATTACACCGCCCCGCCCCGTTCTCCTTGCTCGAGCCCCCCTTCTCCATCCACCGTTTGAGACGCCCCCCCCCCTCCCACTCCCCCGTACGGATGTGAGGGTCTACGGCCATTCCACCACGGCCATGCATGAACAGATTGAGTACGCCCCCCTCCCCTCCCGCCCTACCTTGACCTCCGCCCCCGCCCCCCGGGCCCCGCTCCAAACTATGTTTACGTCTCTTGCATACCTTATCCCAAAGGAAGATGTGGCCGCAGTCCGATCCGCTCGCCACATATTCGCTGCGTGGACCGAAAAACGTGACCTGGGCCCACGGCGGAAAGCGACACACCACAACAGCGGTCCACGCACATGCAGTGTACACATTGAACAGATCAGACCCTTATCGATACATATACATGGTCTATACTTTTCAGGGAAGACAGATCTCTGGTCTATACGGTCTGCATGGCGTACAGATCGTCATGTTGCCGGGTGGGAGCCGGATGATCTGCACGATCTCGCACACGTTTACTTCACAAACTATCTTGACAGATATAGCGTCTAGATGATCTAGATTATCTACAGTAGATGATCTACTATAGATAGTTATCTGTCACATGCATGAAACAATTGGTGGCAGGGGCATCAACACACACAACAACCCCGCACCTCACCACGAAAAGGTTAACCAATTGCCTACCCAAACTAAGCCGTACGAACGTGGTGGCTTGGTTGTTGGTTTGGGGGGGAGGGGGGGGGGGGGGGGGGGGGAGGGGGGCGGGGGGAGGGGGGGGGGGGGGGAGGGGAGGGGGGGGGGGGGGAGGGGAGGGGGGGGGGGCTAGCGCGGACGGCGTGTGTGGGGTTGGGGACCACGGGTAGGCGGGGGTATAGGGGCAAGGGTGAGCGGAGGGCTGGGGTAGCGACTGGGACTGGGGCTGGGGATAGCGTCGAGGTTGCGGCTGAGGTTGGGGTTGGGGCTGGGGTTTGGGTTAGTTGGGGCTGAGGTTGGGGTTGGGGCTCGGGTTGGGGTTGCGACCGGGGTTGGGGTTGGCGTTCGACCTGGGGCTGAGGGCGGGGTTGGGGTTTGGCGTTCGCGCTGGGGTTGGGATTGGGGCTGGGGGCGGAGGCGGCGGCGGTGGCGGAGGCGGGGATAGGCGGGGGCGGGGGGAACAGTGTCGTCGACGGAACTGCTGTACGAGTAGTGAAGAAGAGTCGAGGCGTTTGACTTTTCACGCCACTGCCACGGGTGGAGTGAGATAGCGTCGATTCGCATCTCTCCCTTACCCCTCCCCAACGCGAACGGGAAACGGACAGGCCTAACCATGCAGTTTCTGATCAAACATCCAGAGCCACCGCAGGGCGGCGGCGGCGGCGGACTACGGACCACACCTGTTTCACGGTGAGGATGTTTCGGTGTCCCGTGTACCTCGCGGCAAAGGAGGGCCTCGATTCCTCCTCGTCCTCTTCTTCCTCTTTCCCTCTCCTTCTCGCCCCCTTCCCTTTGTCCTCCTCCTTCTCCTCCTCCTCCTCCTCCTCTTCTACTTCCTCCTCCTCTCCTACTTCCTCATCCACCAGTCGCCGGCGACGACCGCCGCTACCGCTACCACCTGCGCTGCCACCGCCACTCCCCCTTCTCCCCACCATACCGCCCCTTCTGATGTAGGAAACCCCTCCGGTAGAGTCAGAGCCGGAGGTAGAGGAGGCAGTGGCAGCGGCGGCAACCGCAGTGGAAGCCGCTTCCGTCCTTTGACGCAATAGCCGACGACCACCCCTGTGCGCGCGTGCACGAAATATGTGTGGTTTAGCGTATTTTAACTCATATTTCGCAGCCGACGTACCCATTCGACAAACTGCACTACTGTAGTTCACGACCACAACGCGCGTGTGCCATGAAACAAGTGAATGCTTTGTGTGTTTATCCTGGAAACCAACGTACAATATTCAAAGGATAATAAATCTGAAAAGACGATAGGCCCGTGTATCGCGCAGCTTGAAAAGACGGCCATCGATCCTAACCGTTATCGAACCCACAGCCGACGTGTTTAGAATATTTTTATAATAAACCAAGTTTTGAAGGAGCAATAAAACAGGTACTCCTTTCGAGCTCGACGAAGCCAGGGTATGCGCCCGCCGCCACCGCCCCCAATCGACCGAAACAAAACGAACGCACACAAGCTGCCAAAAGTTAAAAATGCCCTGCTAGTGCACGAGTTCCTTGCGGTAACGACACTGTCGTACTCGCGCATCCTACTCGTGCCGCGGCGGCGGTGGAAGCCGTGTCCATCGTTTGGCGGAATAGGCGTCGACCACCCCTGCTTACGCGTGACATGGACCATCGTTTGTTTTAGTGCGTTCAATATGCACCCGCCGAATGCATCTGCGGCAAACCTAAAGCTCGGCCACAGTCAGCAGACAATTGTTATGAAAAAGTGGTAAACCTGCCGTCTTCAGTTCAGTTCATCCATCTCCGGGGAAACTAGTTCTACACCAGAGCCTTTTCACACACACCCTCCTTCACTACCGCCGCCTTACTCACCTCCAGGGAAAGTTTTCCGACAGGAAACTCCCATCCTTCCAATATCCTCCATTTCCTTTCACCCCCCCCTCTCTCACCCTCCCCCCTTCCCCTACCCCCCCCCCTTCACTTCCGCCTGCCCGCCCACCTCCAGAGAAAGTTGCCCAACTGCACCACGTGTTCGCTTCCCATCCACTCCCCTGGCCCCGGCCACTACCGCCTCCTCACCCACCTCCACGGAAAGGATTTCAATCGCACCGCGTTCCTCTTTCGACGTCGAAACGGCACACCTCTCCGAAGGGGTTGCGAGGGTATATCGTCCTGCGGACTACCACCATGCCGTATGCGATGATGACCCACCCGCCTCCCACCCCGTTTCATTTCCGCCTCCTCACTCACCTCAAGGGAAAGTTGTTCGAATGCACCGCGTTCCTCTTGACGTCGAACCGGTAAACCTCTCCGGACGGGTTGTACGTGGCCACCGCCTCCGACCCGCACCAGTTCACCGCGCAGCCAGTAATGTGGGCCCGAGAGGTCAAAAGCCTTCGCGGACAAAACCTGTTTTGTCGCCCACCAAGCCAAGACCACGCAAATCATGGAGGGCAGGGGGGCATGTACGTGTAAATGCATCTGTTTGATTCCTATCCCTTTCGTCTGTTTGCATGTACGTACCACTTCGTCTGGGCATGTAAAGATAATTTGGGTATTCATGTGAAAATTTCAACGGTCCTTATATTTTCGGATAGAGTGGTGAGTAGAACTACAGCAGTACACTACGTGTGCCTATGTGTGGGACTACTGTGAGCGTGTCCATGCCGATGTGTCTCTATATATTATCAATATACATAGTATTGCTAGACTCTCGAGATACTCTCCAAGTACCATACCCAGCGGAATAGGGATAAACAACCTTGACACCAGTAGGCGGGGACACCAGAAGAGCGCCGCCGGGATCGGAGAAAGTGATTACTTTCCCAGAGTAACTGTTCTGTCAAGAGGTGCCGCGTTGGTAAAGGGCTGATCAATGCGGGGGTACGAGCCCTGGTGAGAGGCCCCCGATGATCGCAGCAGAGACGCCTCCCTGATCCCAAACTATACGATGTATACGAGTTAAAGCGACGACGGAATATTGCAACAGTACAGTGGTGTTAACGAAGACAGCTGCAGACATGGGTATAATACACTACCCCACTGCAGGCAACCACCCCCGGTGATGGAAAAAAAAAAAACGCAAAACCATCATCATCCGGCGATGGTTTCGTAGGTCAAATGCGGTACTACAGCCTGTCGTTTGCACGTCTCGTAGGAACGTACCCGTCGCTTACCTTTAATGACCCCCTTTCGGCACCCATTTGAACCGACCAAACAAGCGACGAGCGCAACCTTACCAAGCATCTACGAAAAGCGCGAAGCAGTACGAAAATAAAAGTACCTCCATGCGGCGCGCGTGCCCTTCAGCTGCCTACGCACCCCAAAAATCGAACAATAAAACAAACCCAAAGAAACACCCATCCCCCCCCCCAAAAAAACATCCCAACAAATCAACAAAAATCCAAAACAAAACCGGGAAAAAAAAGCCAAACGTGGCCTATATCGTTTGCTCACCGTGCCGCCGGCCTGTCGGCCTTACGAGTGTCGTAAAGGTCGAGGTACTGAGAACCGCCGCAGATGTAGAGGTAGTTGGGGTCCGAGGGGTCTATCGCCATGCCGCTGATGTGTTTACCGCCGGGCCGTTCGAGGACAGGCACCCCCGCCTTGCGAGCGAGGGAGGTGCGGAGGTCGAACGACAGAACCACGCCGTCCTCGCCTGTCCAACCCAGCACAACACGCGGGGCGAGACGACGGTGCGGGGTGTGATCGGACGCACGCTACGACAGCGGTAGCACCTGATTTTCTAAGGCGAGGATTCTGCCTCACCCCAAAACACCCAGGGCTTTTCACCGGTCAGGTCGAGTCAGGGTTACCCGTCCCGACCCGCGAGATTTGAAAACCTCCCGACCCGACCCGACCCGACCCGACCCGTCCCGTGAGATATCCAAACACCTCCTGCCCCCGACCTCACTCGACCCGCGAGAATTTGACAACCACGTGACATGACCGGCGGGTTGGGACATGACCCGCGAAAAGCCCTGAAAACACCGACTGTGAGAAAAGTTGAGAATACCAGGGGTATTCACGAGCCGGATCATTTCTCGCGTCTCGTGCGTCAGGTCGAGTCGGGTCGGGTCGGGTCGGGTCGGGTCGGGTCGGGTCGGGTCAGGGTGATTCGACCCGACTCGTCAGTGTCGTAAACTTCATGATCCGACCCGACCCGATCCTCGAGACTTGAAACACCTCCTGACTCAACCCGTTTTCGACCCGCGAGATTTTTAAAGCCTGCTAACACGTGGAAACCCGTGGAAAATACAGCCCGACAGTCAAATTGGCCTATGATACTGTAGGCATGTAACGGATTGCGACGCGTGCTTCGATAGAAGATGCACTTTTCGGCTGAAAAAATCAAATTTCTGAATGACGGGGCCTTTTAACCCCAACACCGTCGGCATTCTTCTTCTTGCAATAATTTTCCTTGGGTACCCTTGGCCCGCCATGGGGTGTGGATTGTCCATCCGGTGGAACATTTACTTTTTCCTCCAACGTGAGTTCTTTTGTAGAAGGTATAGAGCTTCTAAATTGAGGAGCTACAAAAATAGAAGGCACGGTGCACCTCCCTACCGTTAACGTGGCAAGCCTCTTACTAGCAAAAACACAAATGGAATTCTAATGAAATTGGGTATAGCATATTACTTTGCCTACTATCATATTACGACAAATACTATTTAGATCCTAAATTTGCCGCTGTGCGATGCATCGCAAAAGCCGCATTACTCAGATCCTACCCTGCGATAACCACCCTTCAAAAACACATGTGCGCAAGAGAGCCGTGTCACGCAGGTCTCACCCCCAACAAGCACTTTGGAGACTGTACAGGTCATGCAAATCGGGGGTCTATCCGCCTCGAAGGATCTTGATATAGTGGGGGTCTTCCTACTGCTGTGCCGGTTGAAAAGTGCCACTGGCCGGTATAGTGCCGGTGAAAACGCTTGGCAAGACTGGAACCAGCCTAAAGTATCGGCACTGTATCATACCCAATAGTGCCGGTGTCTGGTATAGTGCCGATATTGCTGGCTGGCACACACCGGCACTACAGAGAAATCACCACGGCAACGGAAGGGAGGTCTGATCTGACGCACGCTACGATATATCTGGTACCTGGTAATAGGGGCGCATCCTTGTTTTCAGGGGCCCCTTTCTCACTCGGGGACCTCTATACCCCCCCCCCCAAAAAAACGCCTCTCGAGCAAACCTGGCAGTAAAACCCGGTGGACAATCTTACGGCCTATTACTAGTCATATTACTAGTCATGTAACGGACCAAGGTTACGGCAGGGACGCCACTTTCAGGGCGCGCCCGAGTACCTACTCTGCCTGTCTATCGCAATCATTACGCTTCAGTGTGTGTAAGTTTCGCGATAATGCACCGCTGAGAAGGGATTGGCTGCTACCCGCCGCGCCAAACAAAACATACTCACTTTCGTTTTATGAGCGAGTTACAGAGGCATACTCGGCACTGGAGATGGGGGTACCTATATACCTCCCCTATTGTAGACTCAGTCAACGAACGATGCTGTAAAACACGCATGGTATTCAAACGCTATTGAGTAGTTCTTCAGTGGAGAAACCCGTAAGTCAGATCAAATTTGGGCCAAAGAGTGCTAGCCCTATCGTAGCAGCGTCATCTGTCCGATCTGTGCAACCTTCCACGCCTCGGACAGATAACGATCTAGATCATTTAGATCATATACAAAGTAGATCATCTGCAGTACATCGTGTATCTGCCATTATGAGGTGTTGCGCAGGATCCGTATACGTGGAGAACAGATGAAACCCAGGAAACACGAGCTAGATCATGCAGATAGCACGGCTCCCGCCGGGCAAAAATGAGCTTGACCATACAGATGTTCCCGGAAGGATCTAGATCGTTAAGTGAGGATAGATCGATAATCTGTCCGATCTGTGCAACCTTCTCGCCGGATGTTAACAAGCGGCCCGGACAATACTGCGCAGATAATGTTAATCCGGGCCCTACAGCTTCCCCAAGAACATGAAACGGGCTTCAATCGAATCTGATCGAGGTGTGCAACATTATAATCGTACGTAAAAAAGCGCTCCGGAGAGCCCACACATACGCAAGATCGTGCAGATCGTTTTAATCGGGGGTCTATCTGCCCCAAAAAATCTGGATCATGAAATGAGGATCTACGTGATGTATCTGATCTACCTGATCTATCTGATCTGCCCGACGTGTGCAACTTGCTCACCGCACGTCAAGAAGCGGTCCAGAGAGCCCGGCTCGATGGCCAGCCGGTGGGACCTTCCCTCGTGCATCCCCAGCAGCGAGCTCGTGCCGCGCGAAAGGAAAGACAGGCGAACTTGCCCATCCGCCGCACAGGTCACAATCTGCCAACATCCACCCATCAACAAAATGGCACACGTTTGCAGAGCGAGGATAGAAACAGGCACGTCAGAAAACAAACCAAAACAAAAAAAACACACGAACACAAAACAAAACAAGAAAAACACACGAACACAAAACAAAACAAAGCAAACAAAAGACACACAAACAAGAAGCTCATGCCGCGCAAGAGGAGGGACAGCCGGACGTAACTATCCGCCGCACAGGTGACATCTGGACACATCCAACAACCAAGAAGAGAAAGACATACGTGTTCAAAACAGGTAAACCGACAGGGAAAAAATCAAAACAAAACAAATACACACTCGCATACACAACGCACACCAAACAAAACAAGGCAAGACTAAACAAAAAGATGTGCACACAACACAAACAAGAACAAACAAAATATAACAGCACACGTATACTAAACACACAAACACAGCCGACAAAGAAAGAAACAAGGAGCTCGTGCAGCGCAGGAGGAAGAACGGCCGGACTTGCCTATCCGTCGTATAGATCACAATCTGGACAGACACCCACCACGAAAAAAGGCACGCGGTTGGCAGGCTATACCATACGTAGCTAAACATCTTCGGGTTGACATGCGTGGGCCCAGACGAAGTGATCCTACGATCCCTGTATTCCACATCACGAATAATGAGAATTGACCCGAAATTCGTCGAACTCACGGCTGACGTCCTTCAAATATTTGTATAAATTATAATGGTGCCGTTGTGCTGCTGTACTGACCTTCTCGTTGTCCGTGTAAGGGAGCACTCGGGCCTGAAATACGTTGCTGGTGTGGCCACTCGCGAAGCTTTTCGTTCGCTTGTGGCTTTCGCAGTCCCATACCTGGTTCCAATAACGCCACCCCCGGCGACACACCGCACCACGACGAGAACAAAAGAGAGCCAGACAGACGGACAGGCAGACAGACAGGGAGACAGACAGAAGGCAGAAAGACAGACAGACAGACAGACAGACAGACAGACAGACAGACAGACAGACAGACAGACAGACAGACAGACAGACAGACAGACAGACAGACAGACAGACAGACAGACAGACAGACAGACAGACAGACAGACAGACAGACAGACAGACAGACAGACAGACAGACAGACAGACAGACAGACAGACAGACAGACAGACAGACAGACAGACAGACAGACAGACAGACAGACAGACAGACAGACAGACAGACAGACAGACAGACAGACAGACAGACGGAGCGGGGGGTCACAGTGTGCGTATATTGAGGCCGGACGCAGTGTGTAGAAGGACGGGAAGGGTTTGGATGTAGGGTATGCTCGACGCTGATGGTGGGCGCAAGCGCTGATCGTACGTTCACTCGATCGACCAATTCATTGACCAAGCAATTCATTGAGTAAGAAATCAAGCAGCTGTCAACAACAGTGGCTTTACCTCCGAAAGCAGCGCCCTGTTGGCTGTGTGATTGTTGCTCTCCCTCTAGACGTTTCTGCCTTGCTTAGTTTTTACTCAATAGTTTCAAGTACGTCAGCTGTGACTTCGACCAGTTGAGTGATCGATACTCATATTTGCTTAGTTCTAAGTTTGACGAGGTTAACGTTGCCCGGGTCTGATACCGCGTAGGCGTGTCGACTCTCGGTCGGCGCTGTTCTGTACAAGGTACAGTACACGGGTACTAGCTACCAGGAAAGCCAGAAGACGGTGACCTATTCCAGCATGTAAAGCACGGGCACGACGGACAGCAGCAGCAGTACAAAACTCTATATCATGTGTATCCGGATTTGTGCGCGTTCGAGCAATCACCGGTAAACGCCGCCTGTTGTCTTTCGTTTATCGCCCTCCTGCGCTTCGTATTGCTTCAAATCGCGTCAAAAGTGTTGTACAACAGTGTGTAGGTACCTGGTACATTTTAGCATTGCTCACGTATAGTATCAAAAGTTACAGCACGGGTCATCATCAGCTTGGACTGTCACGACTACGCATCAAATTGTGCAAATTCGACACGTTGGTACTCGCGAGTAGATATGCCGTGTATGATATTATACAGTACCATACTGCTATACGGGTACATTCGGCCTGCAGCGACGAGGCCACCATCTCTGCAGCAGCCAGCAGCGGCAGCAGCAGCAGCAGCGGCAGCAGCTGTGAGCACAGCGGTACCACCTAGTTTAAAATATAGGGGATTTTGTTGTATCAATTTCCCAAACAAAATGTCTTTACGTTTCCGTCCATAGCGGCACGTGTTACAGCAGCAATAAACAGGACAATTGAACATTCCCCAAGAACAGACCTGGCCGGAGCCTTTCTTCGACCTACCTAGCCGCCAAGACATCATGCTCCGATCGGCGCCCTCCATCCCACGACCTCTGCTCTTCGAGACAGCGGCAATCCTACGCTTGCCACCACCACCACCACCACCAAAACCAATCCCGACAAGCCCCTCCTCGTTCCTCTCGCAGTCGCTGTCACTGCCATTTCTGTCGAACGTGCCAAGCGTTACGATTCCGTTGATGAGAGCCAGATAGCGACTAGTCTCTCGCCGTCGAGGAGGTGGCCTGCTTGACCCCTCGATGGTGCAATCCTTGCCGGTGTCAGCTCCGGAAGCGGGTGCTATGCCCTGCTGCCGCTGATCAAAGAGAGAGGACATGCCGTGCGCACTGATGCTGCGCGGCTCCGAGCGAAGCAAGTGGTTTTAAACGATGCATCGAAGGCCTGCCAGCGGCGGGCTTTCTCTAGGACGGCGCTGATTGGTCAGGAGACTGAGTTCGTCCGAAAATTCTCCCGAAAAAAATGCAACTGGACTGTCACTTCTCACTTCCGCCCGCAACGTATCCCAGGCTGGTATCTAATCTACCCCGCCTGTACCAACGGTATCGCTGTGTGACCTTGATATGACGGTATGTGAGGAGCAGCACCAGGAGAAGTGCCAGCCGATAGCAATGCCAGCAGAACCGCCAGCAGCACGCGTAGAGCGGCAAACTACAGTACGGTCGTGCGGCCGAGCATGAGCAGCAGCAACGCCACCCGCCACACACGCCTTACGAGTAGAACCTGACGGGCAAACGTCTTCGTTGACCAGGGCGGTCGCAGGGTGCGAGAAAAAGTGAAGGCGGGTACAGATCAAGGAGTGTGAATCATTCAGTAGAGTCTCGTAGTTTCTTACCGCCGCACGCGTGTTTACACTCGCTTGCTTGCACGTGTTTCGGACAGTGTGGCACACCTTGACCCATGTCAGTGGAGCCGGAGCAAGAAGGAGCAACGTGTTTTGCTCAGCGCAATTGCGACGGCGTGGTAGAGAAGAGGCACTCGCATGCACGTGTACAACAATTTGTAGGCCATCCAACTAACCTTGAAGCACCCAAGCCGTGACTTGCCCCTGTAAGCGACGCCAGACAGTGACGATACACAGTAGACCATAGACTATGCCTCACCCAACGGATGCGCAGTAGTGCTGGCCATACCATATACAGAGGCGGATTGTGGCGCTCCATGGGTGGGGTTCGAATCACGGCAGCTGAAGGTTGGGTTTGAGCTCACGGCGAACAACTAATTCGTCCAGCACTACAGTAGTAGGAGTCACCCCCTAGCGAGGTCTCGGTAAGGCGGTTTCCCCATCATAACGCGGTCAAAGGTCGCTTGGCGCGACTGGGCGATTGCACTTACAACCTGGAACGAATATGACAGCCTCCGTCAATAAGGCGGCCATATTGGTCTGGCACGCCACCGCGTTGCTTGGGGGGGAGCTATATAGTGCTATATAGTGCTGCTGCACATCGATGTGGTCGTATCCCCACCAACCTGATGTGCTCCAAAACACGACCCAGCAAAAGACAAGCGCCCAAGCTTGTTGTTTGTCAGGCGAACAGGTAACGTCAGAGTTCTACTTGATAACATTATTGTGCGTATTCGCTGTGTGTTCGATAAATTTAGGCTCGATGGTCATCTGCTATATTTATATATATACCCAAAGTGAAGTACTGTTCATGTATAATTTTATTGGCTTGTGTGGCGTTACTCCGAGTGGAGGATGCGTGGTAGGTCGGTGTTCGGAAGCGTGCCCCTCATGAGTCCCGGTGTCAGTAATCGACTCTGCTCATGGCTCGCTGGCTGGGCTCAAAGCATATACACGATTTCTCTACTTGTAAATAGAACGCCGAAAGACAGACAGAATAGGGCAGGGCAGGGTAGGGCAGGGTAGTGAACGGTGGGGGGAGTCCTGATGGACCACTCCGTCACCTACATTATCGCCCATCTATGATGGCCTTGATGTGACTGCCACATCTAATATCACTTGATTTCACCCCAACCATGACATGTTTTCACGTCGAATCTATAAACTACCCATTCCATGGAGAGCACTCCATTACATTAGGCCACAGTGAACAGTCGTAGAGGCCGATCACCTGGCAATCAAAGGATGTCAACGAAACATCCAGAGTTGGAAAGGGGATCGAAGATGCGGCTATTCGAAACAAACGAAATGAGACCATAGATTTCCCCAAACCTCGTGACGATGAGGCTAAAAGGCCTCATTACAAGGTATTCGACCCTATCTATGATGGAGCTCACAACCATGAGAGCTCGAGAAAAGGTATGTACCCACGGTATACCACTAGCAATCGGCCTACGAAAACACGACGGGCGAGGCCACTGAGCGCAAGGATGCGAAGGGAAACAAGAGGAAGGTATAGACGCAAAAATCATGTCAGAAGGGGCGAACGGAACACGTATCACGCCGTGAATGCCACACAAAGTCAGGGCCTGAACCGTGGTGCCGAAGGGGTGGGCGGTCGGGCCATTTGCCGAAGGGCAAGGGAAAAAGAAAGAAACACTGCAAAAAAAAACGTCACAGTCCGCCACGTTGAACATGGAATCTGGCGTGGGGCCATCGGTTGGACGGTGAGTAACAACCAAAACGCGAACAAGTACGCAAGCGTCGGGCCATTGGTCGAAAGACAGACGAGGAAGAGCCTGATACTGGAGGAAACAAAGAACACTGCCCAACATTATGTCAGGGTCCGCGAGGTTGGACCTGAAGGGCTGACGTGGGACCATGGTCGAGAGGCATACGAGAAAAAAACAGTACGCTGCGATACAATGTAAGCGGGGGCCGTGGCGTTGGACCAAGGAGGCTAGCGCAAGGCCCTTGGTCAAACTGTAGAACGGGAAACCGAGACTACCAAAACAATCGCGAAAACGCAAAGAAAGACATTGCCGAAACAATGGCACAGACAACACAGAAATAGCGGTACTGGAGGCGTGTGATACACCGGAAAGCTGAACAGCGGGGCAGCAGCGGAGTACCCTTAGAACTCATCTGGGTGCAGTACCAGGAAAACGGCAAGAAATACGTCGTGAGGTCACCTGGCCAAAGCAATACGAACAACAAGGACGAAACTGAAATGTAGACACAAAAAAACGGAAGGTACTATCGGAAGCCGGAACGAAACATCATGACCCCTTGAGAGGGAAACTAATAACGGGAGCAATGCCAGCAAACGTAGCGAGGCTATTCAACCACAACAAAGCAAGTTAAAAATGAGGTCGACAAGAAGATTTACTCGTTCAGCTCGAAGCAGCACTGGGAGTGTCTAGCTCCAGAAATGAGGTAGGGAACAGAGAAGACAATATGAAGAAAGCCGTAGCTTAGGTACTATTCGACGGGAACACGGGGTCGCTAGCGCGGAGCAACCCAAAACAGGTAACCGAGAAAAACAAAGGCAGACACAGAAAGCAAGGAAGTTGTGTCATAGCAACGCATGGCAGCCTGACGAAAAAATGACCCATAGCAAGGGACCTTGCAAAGGCTAACATGAACTAAACGAGCAACACTAGGTACGTAGCGAAGGCATTCTTCCTCGAGCAAGTTCGCCGAAAACATAACACGAAAGGGGGCCGGCAGTAAACGATCTATATGGGCTGCGAAGTCAAACGGGGGTCAAAACGCAGGACCCATGCGACAGGTACGGCAAAATATGACAAGAGAAACATGGGGGCCAGGAGGGGACGGCCTGTGGGCTGCACAGTCAGGACGGGCTTCAAAGCCACAATTATGGCCGGTCTCGTTAAGCCGTATGGGCATGTATGTCGAATAAACAAGAAAAAGTGATCAAGATAAATAAAGACCTGTTAGCCACAAAGCCAGGACAGAGGTCAGTGTCGGTGGACCATATGGGTAGGGGTGCCGAAACAAAACGCAAGAAAAACTGGTCCAAGGGAATTGATCCGCTAGCTGCAAACCTAGAACGGAGCCCGATAAACAGGGAGCTCTTGGAGGCAGGTACAACCAAACAAGAAGGGGGGGGGCAAAGAGAACCGACAAAAGGGTCGGAGAGTCAGCACGGGACCGCTAACGTGGGACCAAAGGGGATCTATCGACGTGGAGCCAATGGTCGACAACGTGCGAGCTCATCACGGTAGCAATAACCCGAATGCCCCAATATTGAGTATCTGGGGCTATTAATCAGCTATTATTACTATGGTGCAGCGGAGACATAATCGTGCGAAAACAAGTACGCCAAGAAGCAAGAAAGGTCCGAAAACAAAAAGTAAGTACGCCAAGGGGCAAGGAAAGTCCAACAACATGAAAAAAAGGAGGTCATGCCTCGCGAAATCGAAGATGAACAACGCGGGAGGCATCTATGTTGTCACTAAGCGCATAGGGCGAGGTGAAAAAGAGACGATGGAAAACCTCAACATGGAAACATCACGGTTCGTCGGTATGCGCGAAACGTGGGCAGGCTACTCCAGCGGTAGAAATTTGAAGGAAAACCACACGGACGAATAGTCGTCGTACTGCAGATAAGTTCAACAACTTGGTCACAAGTTCAAGTTCATAGCGACCATGAAGATCAACGAAACACGAACAAATGCCATACCTTGAATGCGACAAATACTACTACGCTAATAACACGTTTTCGGATCCACAACGATGGTCAGACTTGGATGGGCTACATTGGAGAGCCGCGAGGCGACAACAATTTCCGCGGAAACTGCCGTGGCAATATCCACGGCCATCCGCGGCCATTGCCACGGTAACGCGGCAATCACCACGGAGGTACGCGGAAGTTCGCGGCAATTGCCACGGCAGTTTCCGCGGACGTCCAACCGCAGTATTTTTCACGGCCATCCGCGGCTGTCTGCGGCCATTGTCACCGCAATCCTCCGATAGTGATACACATTATTTGACATTTCCAAACATTTCACCTCGGTGATGCAATTAGAGGGCGCTTCGACCGGTATTTCCTATGAGTTACGGTTAGGATTAGGGTTAGTTCCATGGTTTGAAAAAACATTCATGTGAGACACCCGGTGTCCGCGGGCGTGGTAGTGGGGCTTGCCGTGGTTGTTTCCGTGGACACCTATCTGTGGATCTCTCGCTGACGTTTCCGTGGACAATTCCGTGGGTGCTTCGGTGGGCGTGTTCGTGGGTGTATCCGTGAACGTTGCCGTGGGTGCTAGTACTGTTTCCAGCCGACACATACAGTGGAGGCTGCTTAGTATCATCCTGGGGTTCCCAACGCTTCGAGCAGGGTTTACAGGGACTTGACAATAAACAAAGGGCATTACTCAGGTTGCCACGTGTATGCTAATACCTGGCCAATTGCCGTTCTCGTTGTTTATCTCCGATGTGTACTGGAGCTCGTTTCCACAACCTAACCCGTCGGGACAAAACAACAAAATAAAGTTTGCACGTAGCCATGAAAGCACACCGATCTTTAGGACTTCGTGTGGAGTTTTCACGTGCAACAGTAGCATGGAAAACAAGCCAACCCGTGATTCAAGCACGTTTCCAGGATGATAAACGGTACCATCCTGGCCCTTTGTGTACATGCAGAAAAAAATAGGCTCATTTTAAGTACATTTCAAATGGCTTTTCATTTTTCCGTGCGGAGAGAGATACATGCTGAACGCCACGGCATCACCTTGGTCATCCTTACTAGCTAGCACTGAGGGGGGTCGCACCTGTGTCGTTCTCGAGGACAAGCTCACCTCCGTTACACGCGCAATCGGAGTATCACACACAGCTCGCACAATACTGAGTTTCGACGAAATCCTCGATCTCGCAGCAGCTGCAGCGTGTTTTCAGTTTAAGATAAAAGCTGGTTGGTGGTACATGTCCCGTCCTTGACGGTGATTAATATGCTCTAACATTAATAATAGCTCAATGCCCTGTATTTTCTAGCCCGTGGAAAACACAAAGGCTGAAACATTATCCCAATGGACGGAAAAAAAAAAACACTGCACCGCAGTAATATCCCAATAATGCGTGACGGGAACGGAAACACGAGCTGCGGTATAACATCCGTATAATTTGTAAATCAAAAGTCGCCAGGAAATTGTGCACGGTATTATAGGTGTGCCCGGTCAAATATAATAGAATAAGTACGAAGGCAAATAACTCCATAAAGGAAAACGAAAGCTAAAAACAAAACGAAAACAAGAACCAACACGAAAACGACAAAAACAAGAACAAAAACAAAAGCAACGACAACCATGCTCTCAGGGCGCAGGTCGACCCTCAAGAGAACGAGGCTAAAGTTTGCTGATAATCCTGAGTTTGACTGGGAGGAAAAACAAGAAATACGACAAAAACTAGGAGCGCATGGCATCTACGTACAGGCTGCAGATGAAAACGACCTCTCGTCCGCATTAGCACCGAAAACCTATTGGAGCGTTGCTGTTTGGAGTTCGGTGCCCAACGCCGCCATTGCCGGATGGGCACTCCTACAACTGCACTGTACAAAATACTGCCTATATGGACACGCGTACAGTAAGGGCGACACAGCGTTAAATACTGTTGGGAGTTGGTTGAATGACCTCCGGCAAGCGAAGTGCGGCTGAAAAAACAAAACACAGCAACCACGAGCAGGTCGATTACCCTCCCTTCCCGCCCTCTGTTTCTGAGATAACTGGTACTCCTACTTCTCTGGGTACATCTACCCTCCAATATCCATAGAGCCTGCCGTGGCCCCCACCCACGCTGGACCCTTGGCGGCGAAAGAGATCACAGAATTCTGTTGGTTATCCACGAGGGAACTGTCGCAGATCTCAAGAAAATAACTTGTCCAAGGTCAAGAGGTTTCTCGCATGGGGGGGGGGGTGTTCCAAGGATCTTCATGATAGGGCATACACGTCGGGGTACCCGGGCGCCAGAGCTCCCCAAACAAGGTTAGGTGCCTGGGTGGCCCCAGAGGATATTCGCTACTTGAAACACTCTTGCGGTGTGCAGGGCTCCTACTCTCTCGCGAGCTGTGTGTATGTGTGCATGAGAAACCCCGGAGGTGCACCCATGATGTCCCCGGGCGATTGCAGGTCGGTCCCATCTCGATCCTAGTGCTGATAAGCCAATCTTCCCCCACGCAAGGCCGACTTCACTCGCTGCCATACCTTTCTTGTTTTAGTGCCACCTCAGTGGTTACCCCCCTAGGTTTCAAACGATTATATATAGTCTATATATCCTTTTTCATAGCTCCTTCCCCGTTCGAGTCGTTAAATCGAAAAAACATTAAGAAAAACGTTTCGCGCTGGAAGGTATTCCGAAAAGCCTATCCCCACTTGCCGGCAGCCGACTGCCATGCCTCCCCTGGATGTCTAATCTAACCCATTTACTAGACGAGCGTGGACCGTCTCGATACCCAAAACGTCGATCATGCAAGTACACTTGTACGCCCAGTTGCTTCCACTCCATCAAAGAGGCACCCGACACCTGACCGGGAGGGCGTCAATGTGGTATTCTCGCCGATCACGCCGAAACAAACAAATCGCGAAAGAGGAATTTTGCTGTACCTGCTCCTAATGCTCAACACCCCCACGGAGCCAGCCCGTTATTGAAAACGTGACGGGAGTAGTGGTGATAACAAATCATCGCTCCCTGCGGGACGGGACGGATGCGCCCATCCTTACACCGGAGGCAAGACCTCACTCGATTGTCCACACGACAGCGGCGAGGCGTGGGGATACGGTACACTACACAGGTGGACGGGACCCCACTCCCTCGTCGACAACATAGACAGTGAGGAAAAGGCCGACCGTTTCGAGCATCGAACATCACGCGACGTGGTGATTCCCTCACGATCTGTGGACTTGGCGTGATATCTGGCTGTCGAAACATTTGCTTGCAAAGGATGCCGAAAGGAATATTCCTACGAAGCTCTGTGCCGTTTTGATACATGTAGGATTTTATACACGACTCCCACAAGGTTATCCTTTCGCCTGCCTTCTGCTATACCGACGGAAAGGGGTCCCGCCCATCGTGCAGTCCGTTGTCGGATGGCCATACCGCGGGCTTGCGACCACACTTTGCTGACACCCCCTTGTTATATCCGATAAGGTAGCTGGCTAGCGAAACATGCGTCTTATCGGTAGCTAGGACCTGCGCAACTGTATTCAATTGCAAGTTGTGGCACGGAGTACAACGTTTTGAAACAGGGGAAAGGGGAAGAGAATGAGGTCGCGGTCATTATACTTTCGAAAAAATGGCCAGCACTCTTTTTGGTAGTGGCACGTTGACTGTGTTTGTATCATAAACAGGTACTATTTTGCTCAGCTGAAGAAGGGGTGTAAGCACGTGGCGTCTACTGGCATGGTGTAGGGTCGACACCTCAGTAAACGAGGTCCGATATCTGCTTCGACGGGGAGCTAAACATGCGGACGGCATCAATGGCGCAATGACTGCAGCCGTATTCATAGGAAATTACTGACCCAAATTGTGGTCAGTATACTTGTACAAGTGGCGGAAGAATCTGTGTGGGTCGCGAGGGCGCACTAGGAACCATCGGATGGCCAAGCTGGCATTGTAGTCGCCGACAGCATGAGTTCTACTCTATACTGTACATACTTAGCCTTCCCAAACCAATTGCACGAAAACAGACCACCCTATGTGTATTACCGACCACCTTGGCTTTAGCGAAAACCCGCCCAATTAATTGCTAGGCGTGGCCTTCCTGGTGAAAGGTACACGCCGCCGGATCAGGCAGGTGCATCGCCTTTTCCGCAACCTCTGTTTTGTTCTTCTTTCGCTCTAAACGCACAGAACTAGTCTAGGCAAAGCTGTCGTGGATCATAGCTACATATAATGCACGTGCCATCGGGTATAATTTCGGCGCGTTCTCAGCAATCTGTGCTCGTAAGGCTACGAGAAGTATCAGCGAAGAGTGTTCTAAATTAACCCACAAGAATATTCCAGTAACCGATTAACGCTCCTGACAATGCATGAAACAGTAATCCGAGGTCTACATTTTAACACTGCATAGGAGCCTTCCTTCCACCGAGGCAAACTCTACCCGGCCGTTCGTGAACGAGCAAGCGGCAAACGCGCTCACCCAAGCGCCTCAACCGTCTCTTGTTGTACCACATCTGCCCAATACCAGGCATTTGATCTTCAGAAGCTCAACGCTTTCAAACGTTTGTCCCTCTTGACGGTACAGGTCAACGCTTAAACTGGCTTCAAGCGCACCACTTCGCAATGTCGACGGTGATAGGCATCGGCGATGCCGTCGCTCAGAGCTCGGGAAAATCCCGAGATAGATGATACGGAAGGGGTACACACATTTTGTCTAAGATGACTCACATAAGGACCTCCTAACCGATATATCGATAACCAACAAAACGTCAACCTGGTGAACAAAGCCGACGGCCTAGGTAGTTAGCAAGCTTTAGTGCGAAGCGCAAATGGCATCCGAACGAGATTGAGAGGCTCTTTCAGTTTGGGTCCCCCGTCAAACACAAGGTGTTTGGTCATACAAAGCTACTCCTATTCTTCTCTACCTGCGCTTGGATCGTGGAGCACTTGATACGTAAATAGCTGGGAACCCGAGCGCGCCTACCTCGTCAGCATGGCGTCGGTCTTTTCCCACTCGGGTCTGTACTTCGCAGCCATTCGCAGTACCGCGTTTCGGACGTTAACACACGTTTTCCGCACGGCGACATCCCGGAAAGTTGCCGTCTGCACCTGCACTGGCCTGCGATGGTTTATGAGGAGGGCAGACGCAACCAACGGTCTAGTGGTGTCTTGCTTGCGATATGATATTGTCCACGGCACGAGTTGGTCCAACGCCACCTATTGACGTGGCGTGACATCACGCGCGTTTTTAATGCCACGCAACGAAGAAAATGTATCCGATATTGGTATACTCGTGAATATTGGCAAGAATACAATTAACACGGACAAACCGTCCGCATGCTCGACGGTTGCCGCCGGCATTCAACCGTCTGTTAATATATGCACCCTCCCTCTCCCTGCCCAACTCTAGCATGAACTTTCGAACGAAGGCTTTCGGTAAGCCAGAATCCAAGAAAAAGATACTCCGGCCTGACTCGTCGGATTGTTTAGTTTATAGCATCTAAGATATCAACATCCAACGACGAAAGCAGGCGTCCGCGATCCTTAAAATCTACCAGCAGAGGCGTTTTCGTTTTCATATCTGGTGAGTGTCAATCCCCCAACCTCCAGACGACGTTAAACGTCTGTTTCTGTCCTTCAGGTCCTAGGAACGAACGTTTGTTTACGTGCTGCGATTTGCGCGTCCGATACGGCACACCCAGCCACCATTCGTCGTGCTAGTGTCCAAACGTTTTCGTAGAGTGTTTGCATCGCAGTCGATATCGTACCTTCCCACCACGACGGTAAGTTGCTGTCGGTGTCCCACCACGCCAAAGGCGCTCCGGACCATGCGCCTCACGAACTTCAGGGCATTAATAAAATTGGGAACGCGTCGTCACCACACCGCAGATGCAGGTGGAAAACACGGTACACGTTAGTCATTCAGTAAGGGTCATATCCTTGCTGATGGTCGGGTGTCTTCACAGCATCGTATGCCACACGCGTCAGAGCAAACCTCCTTGTCCATATCGTATCACCTTTTTCAACTTCACGGAAATCGCTCTACGCACGTCATGGCGGCCACGTTATGTGGTGAGGGCGGCAAGATCACGGCCAATATTTTAACAGGGGGTGTTCCGCTATTGTCATGGTGTTAGACCTGCACACATACGTTCCCGTACGATCCTAAATAACTATATATGGTATCAATCAAGGTGCATTCAGCGGCGATTACCTTGCCAAATGACGCCTCCACATGCGTACGTGATGTGCCGAACGCGTATACGGGGACCACCCTTCGCTGACCCTACCACATGACAAAAGCGAGATAAAACGGTTGCAAGTTGGATACTAATTCGATAATCTGTGATGGGGAGAAACGCTTGCTTTATACAACGGAGGTAAAGTAAACACGCGATGGAGGCGGGTGTGGAAATGTGGTGAACATAGGCTTCATCGCTGTCTCATCCGCCGGAGGATAATAACCCACGACACGGTCGAGACCACCGACACCACCGTCGTCGCAGCGGCGACGCGTGCAGCGTGAGTTCAAATGTTGTCGATAGTTCACGCTGCGCCTGCGTCAGACACACGCAACAGTCGCGCGTTTAACCACCTTTTAGGAAACGGTGCCAGTGCGTACGTGTGGCATGAACCTGACCACGACGAACTGAAGCTCCAAACATGCGCGTGCACTTACACGCTCAAGCATATTTCTGCTTGTTATCGCTTAGCATACCCACTGTACCAGCGATTCATTTTTCCGTGCCTGTTGTTTTCACGCGAGTAATGTACAAAACTCGTGCTACGATATAAAGGTGCACCACTGCTTTTCTGAGGTTCCAGAATTTTGGGAGCTTAAGACCTCTCCCAAAAACTCGTTTTGGAGAACAAGTAAAACTACCACCAGAAGAAAAAATCCCATGGCCTAAGTACACCACGAGAATAATGCAAAACAAATAGGTCTATTTCAGACGAATTTGGGTTAAGGAGCCCTTCATTCACAAAAAAAAACCAAAAAATGCTACCTCTGTCGTAGCATGTGTCAGAACTGCACTCCTATGTTGCTCTTTTTCGTTCATATGAGCCAGACTATGGTAGAGGGGGGACAACCCCAATTTTACTACTGGGCTGAGGCCACTACATAGCACGAAAAGCTCTGTGCCGCACCCCCAAAAGCGAGGAGAGTAAAAAATGCGGAAGTTCTACCTAGAAAAGCTTATCGTGAAACAACAAAGGTGCCAACCCTTGCGATGATCGAACTGACCGAGTAGACTCTCGCACGAGTAGTCTGGAGTTGCTGAAATAAGGGGTCACAAAATTTCCCTCCACTACCGTTGCCTCGGCGAAATATTAACATTCACCGCACAGTCGGTGTCGTTTGTAGACGCACCACGCATGCCTTTCTGATAAACTCGTCCGTCAGCCCGGCCGATAGGTCTTGATCTTCGCAAACGAAAGGTTCCTCATGGCCGCCCTTTGCAACACCGACGACCTTCGCAAACAACCACAGGGCAGTCAAGGAGAAGCTAAGAGTCAGCAGAGAGCGTTGCCTCGTTTCGTACGCTGCGCGGAACCACACCACGGTGTGGAATTATTTGCTACGTTTTCTGTATCTGTACTGCCAGGTGATAAACGCCACGATCGCGTCTGGTCTAGTTATCTACCACACGTAAACAAAGCGGATGCGAAGCCATCGCTCACGGAGGGATCGGGGCTATCCCTTGCCGCCTGTATAGTATGTTACGGTAATACACCGTTGGGCCACAGGGGGCAACTGCGAGGGCTGAGGAGAAGCGGTGCGGTGCATGGCTGTTTACCAGACCTTGATACTGTACCCAACCGAATGATCTATCGTCGACCGCACGACCCAAGATATGCTGTTGAGGGCGTATTTGAATTGCCGCCAGGAAACCCCACGCGCACTTTACGACAAGCAACCGCCGGTGCCTATGCTTTTTCGAAAAACGTGAGCAGCTCTTGTAAAAACCTTTCAAAATATCAAAATATGGTTTAACATATCCTTCTCCTTCAGCTCCCGGCGGCAGGGCCACGCGTTGTAGGGCAGTGACGCCCTGTCCACAATCTTAACTAGGTCGTTCAGCCAAGCTACACTTGAACGCTTGTTGTTTTGTTTCTCGACCCATCTACGATGCTCGCACTTTTTCATTCTCCTTCTCCCTCCATGGACCTAATTCAGACCCGGGGGTCACAAAAAAGGCTCGTCTCACCCCTCCACACTACGGTACTTGCCCTTAATTTCACCGCGAGGATAACTCACCTATTTCTTCCTCCGTCCCTTCGCGTCAACATATGCTTACCCAAGTCGAAAGGCGCTCTCGGCTGTTCGTGTCCGCGGAAAAGACATATTTCCTTACCGAGGATTAGACACCTGACTCCACCCTTAGTAGCGTTCGAGGTTCACCATAAGACCACCGGGTTGACTGGTTGGTTAGACTTGTCTCTTCCACTACTGTATGCGTTCCCCTCAATACCCAATGGCACTGTCTTCGCCTACCTCGAGGCCATCCGTGGAGACGTCGTTGAAACCACATGCACGCGAAATTCGGATGCCCAGCAGGTCATGCACAACCTCCTGTAAACCGTTCGTTCACGTGCGGACCGTGGGGCAGACGTTTCGGTTTGGCCTTGAGCACAGAAGCGCTTCATAAGGTACGGAAAATCCCAGAATAACTCCCAGCCGCTGTCGGGGTAACTGTGCCGCTTTTCGGGTGCCACGCGGATGACAAAACGGTACATCTCCGTGATGCGACGAGTAAAATATATATTTCCGAATACGTGAAAAGAGAAGCACACGAGTGGAATAGCCGACCCAAGGTGTGGGGGAAACCAGCTACCCATAGGTGTGGGCGCGGCCACCCTACTTGTGAAGCATGCGTGCTAGATGAGCAATCGAGGAAACCTATTCGTACCCAAGAGTCTGTCCTGACAACCCCAAACCATAGAGTACGATGAACACTCAGGAGCGTTTTTCAAGCGATCATTTCGGCTTGAACCGTCCCGGTTGTATTAGCACTCCGGCCAAAGTCCTGACTATGGAATAGCGTGCATCGATTTGAAGGGGGTGCGGAATCTTCCGATGCTCGACCCACTGGTGTCCCAAGAGAAAAATTGGTAAACGGCGGGGTTCGCTTGTCGCTCGGAATCTGAATACCGTCGAGATGACGGATTAACTTGACCGGAAAACGATTTTTCGCCCCAAACCAAACCAAACGGGGAGCTACACCGTATCCACAACCCGTGCCGAGAAGTATCTCACCACTATGCTAATGGGAAATTGTCCAATGATGCACGTGTCGCTGGAGTGTTCGTATCCCTTTAAAACGTGCTTGTCCTCCCACAGAAGCTTGACACCGAAATAGTCTCGTAGCTGTTGACAACTAGCAAGGCCGAAGCATTCTTCAATCGATGATCCGCAGTGGTTTGGCCTGGGTCGACCGCAAGGGAGCAACCACGGGCGGCAGTGTTGATGCACACGAGGTATGGGGATGGCCGAACAATGATGACAACCCTTGACATTTGAGTTCGCCATAGTGACAAGAAGAGCGGCATGCGCAATCATGAGCAACATATAGTAGTCTAGGTAGAGGCTGAAACCGGCTAACTGCTGCCCTGTTCGTGATGTTTGCGTTATACAATTCACACTGTCTTTCAAGCGACGGAGAAGAACGTTTTATTATCGCCTACGTTACCACCATAAAACAATCAAGCCTTTGCATCACCAACGATTGAAATAAACAAGTGGGAACAGGACGCAATACACATGTTGGCATGGAAGGGACACCTGAGAAAAACGGGTAAAACCGACGGCAAGGTTTCTCTGACTGATTGCATGTCAATTCAGCTCACCTCGTAACCACATAGATGATGGCCAGCAACAGGGTCGTAAGCCCGAGGGCTGTCCACGTAGCGCCCAGCTGCCAGATCAACTTGCCGCAGCACAGCAGGAGCGTGCCGACGGCCACGCGATCACCGAAACGCTTCGCACGCTATATTGTCACGGCAAGGCGTAGCATGTACAGGGGCATAGGTGATATTTAGAGTGTATTAGAGCGTATCCCACCCATATCGGTTGCATCGGCAAAATGCTGCGGGCACACCCCGATACGCTTCGGTGGCGAAATGCGTAAAAATGTGCTTGTCCGTGTGGAATTATAGTTTTGGACGCCAGATCGAACCGTTCTTTTGCACTTATGGTCGACTGTCATTGTGGCGGGTTCATCATCGCGGAGCTCTGACCAATGCCAAATCATAGCCCGGACGTACTCACCATGCGTACAACCAACACCGAAAGGAGCCGACGCCAGTACGGCATATACTCTGGCCTTGGTAGAGCTTGGCCACCCTCCTGTAGAGAAAATGTGGCAGAGTATAACAGTCCAGCTAGCTGCCCGGAAAAAAAAATAACAACGGCGGTGTTCGCCCATAGCCATCCCTGATGAGGTGGCGCTCCTACTGTGTGCGCCGAAAACGGGCGGTCGTCGTCTACGCTGCTGTCGGATGAGCCCCGTGCGGGAACGGCCTGGGGACACTCATCGACTGTTTTCCCAATCCCAATGTCTGATAAACACGCGGCATGCATCTTCCCGTCCATGCGCTCGGTCGCGTCCGCAGATTCCCGGTCGGCCTGCATTCGGATGCGGTCAAAATTTGGACAGGAAAGCGTGAAGCGCAGCAGGGATTACTGTCGTCGACATCGGAAAGTGTTTTGCCATGCAAAGGGTTCGCGGTGCAACCGCCGTCAAAAACACATCGATAGATGCTCCAGCGTGACGTACGTGCAGCAATTCATTTACTGCACCTGATATTCGGTCACTATCGGTAAAGACTCTGGAATTGTACCATTAACCGTTACCGTTGATATATTGTCGTGTACAACGGTGGCTGGAGGACAACTGGTTGACCGCCAGGAATACGGCCAAAATTCAAGCACAGCTTCCCACCTGCACCAATGTTGCTGTACGATAGAGTACAGAGTTATCGGTAGGCCAACCAATCACCGTTGCGGTTAGGGTTCAGAGCTATCGGTAGGCGAAGCGATATCTGTGGCTTTGTTCCGCTACCAGAAAAATGTTAGATATCTGGACGAAAGCGCAAAACGAGAATCATCCACCACTTACAGCAGTTGGGACCAGCGTGCACAAGATGAGCGCAACAACATTGCTCCATATGTCACGCCACTTCTTACGCAGACTTGTCTGCGGATCTCTCTAAGCGTGGATCTATAGGCATGGCAGAGATCACCCCGAGCGGGATGGCAACGAGAGGCCGAAGGTGTAGCTGTTCCACCCCGTCGCGACGGCCAAAAGCCGAATCTATGTGGGGAGGACAAGCGCGAGGTTCTCGGTCGACGGACGCAGGGGGCACAATCCTCATTGCACCGGCATGGTCCTGCTCGTGCATGGCCTTGCAGAAAGGAGGCCGCGGCGCCCCGAGGCGAAGACCGACCCATTCTTGACGATATTGTTGTTCGCAAAGGAAACCGATACAACCTTAGTCAAGTCGTTTGACGATATTGTTATTCGCAAAGGAAACCGATACAACCTTAGTCAAGTCCTTCCTACGCGCGGTTGATGGGGTCGCCCACGACCAACAAATAGCGAAAATGAGAAGCGGGGTCGACACAGACTTGCTGGATATAACCCTCGAAGGAGTGGTAGTGATGGTGGGCAGAATGGCCGTTTGAGTGGGCCGCTGCTGACTGCGTGTGGAGGCGGAGTGAGAGGGAACACTGGCCAAGGCCACGGTAAGAGGGATACCCCATTTCCTCGAGTGACTCATGTGCCTTTCCACTGAAACACTACAGGCTATCCCTTTGGCGCGGCGTAGCTAACCATCCCACCGCGGATTCGTATCGCAAAATTAAAACAAACGAAGCGTAAGACCGCAGAGAAGCAGGGGGGTGCCTCCCGTGAGTGACTCCGAGCCACTGCCGAAAACCTCTCCAAGCGTGACCCTCCCGCCGTAGCCTGGGTGCACCAAAGATCGTTGGTTGCAATTCGGCGAGGTGGCGGAGTGAACCGAAATTGAGAACCCCGCGGATTAAGGCCTGGCACATTTAAGCACCATCTCAGGATCGAAAAACGTCGCCGCGACAGTCGCAGGTATCCGGAGGCAACAGCAGGACGGAAATCATCAGCCACCATTGTCGGCAAGGGTCGGACCGCACACGATCGGCATGATTAGCGGGCTCATCACGCCCAGTGTCTGCCATTCTTTGCCTGGCTGTGGATGCCTCTACACTACGATTCAATGCTAGGAATCACATGGATTCATTTGACATAAATATATCTGTCGATGCACGCAAAGATGCATTTGACCCTCCGCCTCAAAGTCCAAGAACGAAACCAACGCCAGACAGTAATTTATCAGACTGTCGAACACGCAAAGTCCTCCTCGAGACTCTGGTTGCATGACATGTCGATGCCTCATGCTGGGATGGCGCTATGGCGTAGACGTTGACACCCAAACAGCGGAGATGAGGTCGTTGATCGTGTTGGCGTTAGGACAAACACAACATACATAGGATGTAAGACTCTTCGAACAAACAACTGCTCGAATATATCAACATTGAACGTGGCACACTTATTGTGTCCAGCACAAATCTCCCTTGGCACTCGTCACAAGCCTCAACAATTACCACAAGAAGCATCAACTCGATGGACGTCGCCGAGAAGGTTTTAATAGGCTCGTTTTCGAGTCTGACCCGAATGTCTACTCGCCACTCATGTCTGCAGATTTTGCACCAGCTGGAGGTGGCTGCGAATAGGTGCTCCGAAAACTCAACTTCGCTCTCGTCGGTACCTCTGGCTTTGCCTGGCGAAATGAAAAAGTACGATAGCGGAATCCACATCGCAAGGATCTGGTTGTCGAGTGCGTAGGAGTTAAAGGGAGAACATATATCCTATATATCGGGATATGTGTTCTCCTATTGAATCCAACGCACTCGACAACCACGATATATATATGTATTCGGTTTGACTCCGAAACACTCGACAACCAGATTCTTGGGATGTGACTTCCGCCATCGTACTGCTTCATTTCGCCAGGCCAAGCCGGAGGTACCGACGAGGGCGAAGCTGAGTGTCAGGAGCACGTATTCGCAGCCACCTCCAGCTGATGGACAATCCGCAGACATTAGTGGCGAGTGTGGCATTCGTTTCAGACTCCAAAACGAGCTGATTGAAACATTCGCAGCGACGTCTGTCGAGATGAGGTTTCTTGTGATAATTGTTGAGGCTTGTGACGAGTGCCAAGGGAGGTTTGTGCTCGACAGAAAAAGTGTGCAAGATTCAGTGTCGATATTTCGGAACAGTCGTTTGTGCGACCAGGCTAACATCCTACTCCAAGAAAAGATTTGGTCGAGTGCGTACGAGTCAAAGGGAAGCATCGTTTAATGGTGACTATTTGTTCAAATGGCTTCTCGGGAATATTGCCGTTGAAACTTGCAATCCGTTATGTCAAAGCACACATTGCCCTAGGCATATGTCACAAGCCTCTACACGTAGCGCAAACATCACCTCGGCAGGCATCGTCGAGAAGGATTTGACCAGTTCGTTTTCGAGACGGAACCGAATCCCGAACTCGCCCCCAATGTTTTCACGTTTTCCATCAGCTGGAAGAGTGCTCCGGAACGTTAAACCCGTGCTTGTCGGCACCTTCGTCGTAGCCTGGCAAAAGGAAACAGAAAGATGGCGGATTCCATTCAACAAGGATCGAGTTGAACGATGCTCGGGGTAATCGCGACTGATGCTTGCACACTCGTTGCGTCCAGCAATATATTTCCTTGGCATGCGTCGGAAGCCTCAGGACATATAGCAAAAATCATCTCGACAGACATCGCCGAGAAGGTGTTTATCGGTTCGTTTTCGAGTCTCAACAGAAGCCGAACTCGTCCCCAATGTCTGCAGTTTCGCCATCAGCTCAAGGTGGCTGCGAATACGTGCTCCGGAAACTCAACTTGGTGCTTGTCGGTACTCTGGCTTTGCCTGGCGAAATGAAACAGTACGATGGCGGCATCCACACACAAATGATCTGGTTGTCAAGTGCGTAGGAGTTAAAGGGAAAACAAATATCCTATACAACGGGATATGTGTTCTCTTATTGAATCCAACGCACTCGACAACCACGATAAATATGTTCTCCCTTTGACTCCGGAGCACTCGACAACCAGATTCTTGGGATGTGAATTCCGCCATCGTACTGCTTCATTCCGCCAGGCCAAGCCGGAGGTACCGCCGAGCGCGAAGTCCAACGCACTCGACAACGATAATATATGTATTCGGTTTGACTCCGACAAACTCGAAAACCAGATTCTTGGGATGTGGGTTCCGCTATCGTACTGTTTCATTTCGCCAGGCCAAGCCGGAGGTACCGACGAGGGCGAAGCTGAGTGTCGGGAGCACGTATTCGTAGCCACCTCCCGCTGATGGACAATCCGCAGACATTAGGGGCGAGTTTGGCATTCGGTTCAGACTCGAAAACGAGCTGATTCAAACCTTCGCAGCGACGTCTGTCGAGGTGAGGTTTCTTGTGATGATTGTTGACGCTTGTGACGAGTGCCAAGGGAGATTTGTGCACGACAGAATAAGTGTGCAAGTTTCAATGTCGATATTTCCGGACAGTCGTTTGTGCGACCAGGCTCACATCCTACTCCAAGGAAAAATTTGAGCCTGTTCGCACAACCGACTGTTCGGAAATATCGACACTGAACGTTTAACACTCGTTCTGTCAAGCACAAACCTCCCTTGGCACTCATCACAAGCTTCAATAGTTATGACAAGAAACAACACCTAGATAGACGTCGCCGAGAAGATTATAATCATGTCTATCTCGAGTCTGACCGGAACAATGAATTCGCTACTAACGTCTGCGGATTTTCCATCAGCTGGAGGTGGCTGCGAATACGTGCTCCCGACACTGAACTTCGCGCTCGTCGGCACCTTTGGCTTGGCCTGGCGATATGAAACAGTACAATGGCGGAATCCACATCCCAAGGATCTGGTGGTCGAGTGCGTACGAATCAAAGGGAAGCATCGTTCAATGGTGACTATTTGTTCAAATGGCTTCTCGGGAATATTGCGTTGAAACTTGCAATCCGTTATGTCGAAGCACACATCGCCCTAGGCATATGTCACAAGCCTCAACACGTAGCGCAAACATCACCTCGGCAGGCATCGTCGAGAAGGATTTGACCAGTTCGTTTTCGAGACGGAACGCCATCTTTCTGTTTCCTTTTGCCAGGCTACGCCGAAGGTACCGACAAGCACGGGGTCGACGTTCCGGAGCACCTATTTGCACCCTCTTCCAGCTGATGGAAAACCTGAAGATATTGGGGGCGAGTTTGGGATTCGCGAATCCCGAACTCGCCCCCAATGTTTTCACGTTTTCCATCAGCTGGAAGAGGGTGCGAATAGGTGCTCCGGAACGTCGACCCCGTGCTTGTCGGTACCTTCGGCGTAGCCTGGCAAAAGGAAACAGAAAGATGGCGGATTCCATACAACAAGGATCGAGTTGACTATTCGGTTGACGTCAAAGGCAGGCATCGTTCATGTGCGCCTATTCGATCAAACGCCTGCTCGGGGTAATCGCGGCTGATGCTTGCACACTCGTTGCGTCCAGCAATAAATTTCCTTGGCATGCGTCGGAAGCCTCAGGACATATAGCAAAAATCATCTCGACAGACATCGCCGAGAAGGTGTTTATCGGTTCGTTTTCGAGTCTCAACAGAAGCCAAACTCGTCCCCAATGTCTGCAGTTTCGCCATCAGCTCAAGGTGGCTGCGAATACGTGCTCCGGAAACTCAACTTCGTGCTTGTCGGTACTCTGGCTTTGCCTGACGAAATGAAACAGTACGATGGCAGCATCCACACACAAAATATCTGGTTGTCGAGTGCGTAGGAGTTAAAGGGAAAACAAATATCCTATACAACGGGATATGTGTTCTCTTATTGAATCCAACGCACTCGACAACCACGATAAATATGTTCTCCCTTTGACTCCGGAGCACTCGACAACCAGATTCTTGGGATATGAATTCCGCCATCGTACTGCTTCATTCCGCCAGGCCAAGCCGGAGGTACCGCCGAGCGCGAAGTCCAACGCACTCGACAACCATAATATATGTATTCGGTTTGACTCCGACAAACTCGAAAACCAGATTCTTGGGATGTGGGTTCCGCTATCGTACTGTTTCATTTCGCCAGGCCAAGCCGGAGGTACCGACGAGGGCGAAGCTGAGTGTCAGGAGCACGTATTCGTAGCCACCTCCCGCTGATGGACAATCCGCAGACATTAGTGGCGAGTTTGGCATTCGATTCAGACTCGAAAACGAGCTGATTCAAACCTTCGCAGCGACGTCTGTCGAGGTGAGGTTTCTTGTGATGATTGTTGACGCTTGTGACGAGTGCCAAGGGAGATTTGTGCACGACAGAATAAGTGTGCAAGTTTCAATGTCGATATTTCCGGACAGTCGTTTGTGCGACCAGGCTCACATCCTACTCCAAGGAAAAATTTGAGCCTGTTCGCACAACCGACTGTTCGGAAATATCGACACTGAACGTTTAACACTCGTTCTGTCAAGCACAAACCTCCCTTGGCACTCATCACAAGCTTCAATAATTATGACAAGAAACAACACCTAGACAGACGTCGCCGAGAAGATTATAATCATGTCTATCTCGAGTCTGACCGGAACGCCGAATTCGCTACTAACGTCTGCGGATTTTCCATCAGCTGGAGGTGGCTGCGAATACGTGCTCCCGACACTGAACTTCGCGCTCGTCGGCACCTTTGGCTTGGCCTGGCGATATGAAACAGTACAATGGCGGAATCCACATCCCAAGGATCTGGTGGTCGAGTGCGTACGAATCAAAGGGAAGCATCGTTTAATGGTGACTATTTGTTCAAATGGCTTCTCGGGAATATTGCGTTGAAACTTGCAATCCGTTATGTCGAAGCACACATCGCCCTAGGCATATGTCACAAGCCTCAACACGTAGCGCAAACATCACCTCGGCAGGCATCGTCGAGAAGGATTTGACCAGTTCGTTTTCGAGACGGAACGCCATCTTTCTGTTTCCTTTTGCCAGGCTACGCCGAAGGTACCGACAAGCACGGGGTTGAGGCGTCGGAGCACCTATTCGCACCCTCTTCCAGCTGATGGAAAACCTGAAGATATTGGGGGCGAGGTCGGGACGAATCCCGAACTCGCCCCCAATGTTTTCACGTTTTCCATCAGCTGGAAGAGGGTGCGAATAGGTGCTCCGGAACGTCGACCCCGTGCTTGTCGGTACCTTCGGCGTAGCCTGGCAAAAGGAAACAGAAAGATGGCGGATTCCATACAACAAGGATCGAGTTGACTATTCGGTTGACGTCAAAGGCAGGCATCGTTCATGTGCGCCTATTCGATCAAACGCCTGCTCGGGGTAATCGCGGCTGATGCTTGCACACTCGTTGTGTCCAGCAATATATTTCCTTGGCATGCGTCGGAAGCCTCAGGACATATAGCAAAAATCATCTCGACAGACATCGCCGAGAAGGTGTTCATCGGTTCGTTTTCGAGTCTCAACAGAAGCCAAACTCGTCCCCAATGTCTGCAGTTTCGCCATCAGCTCAAGGTGGCTGCGAATACGTGCTCCGGAAACTCAACTTCGTGCTTGTCGGTACTCTGGCTTTGCCTGACGAAATGAAACAGTACGATGGCAGCATCCACACACAAATGATCTGGTTGTCGAGTGCGTAGGAGTTAAAGGGAAAACAAATATCCTATACAACGGGATATGTGTTCTCTTATTGAATCCAACGCACTCGACAACCACGATAAATATGTTCTCCCTTTGACTCCGGAGCACTCGACAACCAGATTCTTGGGATATGAATTCCGCCATCGTACTGCTTCATTCCGCCAGGCCAAGCCGGAGGTACCGCCGAGCGCGAAGTCCAACGCACTCGACAACCATAATATATGTATTCGGTTTGACTCCGACAAACTCGAAAACCAGATTCTTGGGATGTGGGTTCCGCTATCGTACTGTTTCATTTCGCCAGGCCAAGCCGGAGGTACCGACGAGGGCGAAGCTGAGTGTCAGGAGCACGTATTCGTAGCCACCTCCCGCTGATGGACAATCCGCAGACATTAGTGGCGAGTTTGGCATTCGATTCAGACTCGAAAACGAGCTGATTCAAACCTTCGCAGCGACGTCTGTCGAGGTGAGGTTTCTTGTGATGATTGTTGACGCTTGTGACGAGTGCCAAGGGAGATTTGTGCACGACAGAATAAGTGTGCAAGTTTCAATGTCGATATTTCCGGACAGTCGTTTGTGCGACCAGGCTCACATCCTACTCCAAGGAAAAATTTGAGCCTGTTCGCACAACCGACTGTTCGGAAATATCGACACTGAACGTTTAACACTCGTTCTGTCAAGCACAAACCTCCCTTGGCACTCATCACAAGCTTCAATAGTTATGACAAGAAACAACACCTAGACAGACGTCGCCGAGAAGATTATAATCATGTCTATCTCGAGTCTGACCGGAACGCCGAATTCGCTACTAACGTCTGCGGATTTTCCATCAGCTGGAGGTGGCTGCGAATACGTGCTCCCGACACTGAACTTCGCGCTCGTCGGCACCTTTGGCTTGGCCTGGCGATATGAAACAGTACAATGGCGGAATCCACATCCCAAGGATCTGGTGGTCGAGTGCGTACGAATCAAAGGGAAGCATCGTTCAATGGTGACTATTTGTTCAAATGGCTTCTCGGGAATATTGCGTTGAAACTTGCAATCCGTTATGTCGAAGCACACATCGCCCTAGGCATATGTCACAAGCCTCAACACGTAGCGCAAACATCACCTCGGCAGGCATCGTCGAGAAGGATTTGACCAGTTCGTTTTCGAGACGGAACGCCATCTTTCTGTTTCCTTTTGCCAGGCTACGCCGAAGGTACCGACAAGCACGGGGTCGACGTTCCGGAGCACCTATTTGCACCCTCTTCCAGCTGATGGAAAACCTGAAGATATTGGGGGCGAGTTTGGGATTCGCGAATCCCGAACTCGCCCCCAATGTTTTCACGTTTTCCATCAGCTGGAAGAGGGTGCGAATAGGTGCTCCGGAACGTCGACCCCGTGCTTGTCGGTACCTTCGGCGTAGCCTGGCAAAAGGAAACAGAAAGATGGCGGATTCCATACAACAAGGATCGAGTTGACTATTCGGTTGACGTCAAAGGCAGGCATCGTTCATGTGCGCCTATTCGATCAAACGCCTGCTCGGGGTAATCGCGGCTGATGCTTGCACACTCGTTGCGTCCAGCAATAAATTTCCTTGGCATGCGTCGGAAGCCTCAGGACATATAGCAAAAATCATCTCGACAGACATCGCCGAGAAGGTGTTTATCGGTTCGTTTTCGAGTCTCAACAGAAGCCAAACTCGTCCCCAATGTCTGCAGTTTCGCCATCAGCTCAAGGTGGCTGCGAATACGTGCTCCGGAAACTCAACTTCGTGCTTGTCGGTACTCTGGCTTTGCCTGACGAAATGAAACAGTACGATGGCAGCATCCACACACAAAATATCTGGTTGTCGAGTGCGTAGGAGTTAAAGGGAAAACAAATATCCTATACAACGGGATATGTGTTCTCTTATTGAATCCAACGCACTCGACAACCACGATAAATATGTTCTCCCTTTGACTCCGGAGCACTCGACAACCAGATTCTTGGGATATGAATTCCGCCATCGTACTGCTTCATTTCGCCAGGCCAAGCCGGAGGTACCGCCGAGCGCGAAGTCCAACGCACTCGACAACCATAATATATGTATTCGGTTTGACTCCGACAAACTCGAAAACCAGATTCTTGGGATGTGGGTTCCGCTATCGTACTGTTTCATTTCGCCAGGCCAAGCCGGAGGTACCGACGAGGGCGAAGCTGAGTGTCAGGAGCACGTATTCGTAGCCACCTCCCGCTGATGGACAATCCGCAGACATTAGTGGCGAGTTTGGCATTCGATTCAGACTCGAAAACGAGCTGATTCAAACCTTCGCAGCGACGTCTGTCGAGGTGAGGTTTCTTGTGATGATTGTTGACGCTTGTGACGAGTGCCAAGGGAGATTTGTGCACGACAGAATAAGTGTGCAAGTTTCAATGTCGATATTTCCGGACAGTCGTTTGTGCGACCAGGCTCACATCCTACTCCAAGGAAAAATTTGAGCCTGTTCGCACAACCGACTGTTCGGAAATATCGACACTGAACGTTTAACACTCGTTCTGTCAAGCACAAACCTCCCTTGGCACTCATCACAAGCTTCAATAATTATGACAAGAAACAACACCTAGACAGACGTCGCCGAGAAGATTATAATCATGTCTATCTCGAGTCTGACCGGAACGCCGAATTCGCTACTAACGTCTGCGGATTTTCCATCAGCTGGAGGTGGCTGCGAATACGTGCTCCCGACACTGAACTTCGCGCTCGTCGGCACCTTTGGCTTGGCCTGGCGATATGAAACAGTACAATGGCGGAATCCACATCCCAAGGATCTGGTGGTCGAGTGCGTACGAATCAAAGGGAAGCATCGTTTAATGGTGACTATTTGTTCAAATGGCTTCTCGGGAATATTGCGTTGAAACTTGCAATCCGTTATGTCGAAGCACACATCGCCCTAGGCATATGTCACAAGCCTCAACACGTAGCGCAAACATCACCTCGGCAGGCATCGTCGAGAAGGATTTGACCAGTTCGTTTTCGAGACGGAACGCCATCTTTCTGTTTCCTTTTGCCAGGCTACGCCGAAGGTACCGACAAGCACGGGGTTGAGGCGTCGGAGCACCTATTCGCACCCTCTTCCAGCTGATGGAAAACCTGAAGATATTGGGGGCGAGGTCGGGACGAATCCCGAACTCGCCCCCAATGTTTTCACGTTTTCCATCAGCTGGAAGAGGGTGCGAATAGGTGCTCCGGAACGTCGACCCCGTGCTTGTCGGTACCTTCGGCGTAGCCTGGCAAAAGGAAACAGAAAGATGGCGGATTCCATACAACAAGGATCGAGTTGACTATTCGGTTGACGTCAAAGGCAGGCATCGTTCATGTGCGCCTATTCGATCAAACGCCTGCTCGGGGTAATCGCGGCTGATGCTTGCACACTCGTTGTGTCCAGCAATAAACTTCCTTGGCATGCGTCGGAAGCCTCAGGACATATAGCAAAAATCATCTCGACAGACATCGCCGAGAAGGTGTTTATCGGTTCGTTTTCGAGTCTCAACAGAAGCCAAACTCGTCCCCAATGTCTGCAGTTTCGCCATCAGCTCAAGGTGGCTGCGAATACGTGCTCCGGAAACTCAACTTCGTGCTTGTCGGTACTCTGGCTTTGCCTGGCGAACTGAAACAGTACGATGGCGGCATCCACACACAAATGATCTGGTTGTCGAGTGCGTAGGAGTTAAAGGCAAAACAAATAGCCTATATGCCAGGATATGTGTTCCCTTTGTGACTCCAACGCACTCGACAACCACGATAAATATGCTCTCCCTTTGACTCCGAAGCACTCGACAACCAGATTCTTGGGATGTGGATCCCGCCATCGTACTGCTTAATTCCGCCAGGCCAAGCCGGAGGTACCGACGAGCGTGAAGTCCAACGCACTCGACCACCACGATATATGTATTCGGTTTGACTCCGACAAACTCGACAACCAGATTCTTGTAATGTGGGTTCCGCTATCGTACTGCTTCATCTCGCCAGGCCAAGCCGGAGCAACCGACGAGGGCGAAGCTGAGTGTCGGGAGCACGTATTCGCAGCCACCTCCAGCTGATGGACAATCCGCAGGCATTAGTGGCGAGTTTGGCATTCGGTTCAGACTCGAAAACGAGCTGATTCAAACCTTCGCAGCGACGTCTGTCGAGGTGAGGTTTCTTGTGATGATTGTTGACGCTTGTGACGAGTGCCAAGGGAGATTTGTGCACGACAGAATAAGTGTGCAAGGTTCAATGTCGATATTTCCGAACAGTCGTTTGTGCGACCAGGCTTACATCCTACTCCAAGAAATGATTTGAGCCCATTCGCACAAACGACTGTTCGGAAATATCGACACTGAACGTTTAACACTCGTTCTGTCAAGCACAAACCTCCCTTGGCACTCGTCACAAGCTTCAAATATTATGACAAAAAACAACACCTCGACAGACGTCGCCGAGAAGATTATAATCATGTCTATCTCGAGTCTGACCGGAACGCTGAATTTGCTACTAACGTCTGCGGAGTTTGCATCAGCTGGAGGTGGCTGCGAATACGTGCTCCCGACACTGAACTTCGCGCTCGTCGGTACCTTTGGCTTGGCCTGGCGAAATGAAACAGTACAATGGCGGAATCCACATCACACGGATCTGGTGGTCGAGTGCGTAGGAGTCAAAGGGAAGCATCGTTTAACGGTGACTATTTGTTCAAATGGCTGCTCGGGAATATCGCCGTTGAAACGTGCAATCCGTTCGGTCAAAGCACACGTCGCGCTAGGCATATGTCACAAGCCTCAACACGTAGCGCAAACATCACCTCGGCAGGCATCGTCGAGAAGGATTTGACCAGTTCGTTTTCGAGACGGAACCGAATCCCAAACTCGCCCCCAATATCTTCAGGTTTTCCATCATCTGGAAGAGGGTGCGAATAGGTGCTCCGACGCCTCAACCCCGTGCTTGTCGGTACGTTCACCGTAGCCTGGCAATAGGAAACAGAAAGATGGCGGATTCAATACAACAAGGATCGGTTGACTATTCGGTTGACGTCAAAGGCAGGCATCGTTCATGTACGCCTATTCGATCAAACGCCTGCCCGGAGTGATCGCGATTGATGCTTGCACACTCGTTGTGTCCAGCAATATATTTCCTTGGCATGCGTCGGGAGCGTCCGGACATATAGCAAAAATCATCTCGACAGACATCGCCGAGAAGGTGTTTATCGGTTCGTTTCGAGTCTCAACAGAAGCCGAACTCGTCCCCAATGTCTGCAGTTTCGCCATCAGCTGGAGGTGGCTGCAAATACGTGCTCCGGAAACTCGACTCCGCCCTTGTCGGTACCTCAAGCTAAACGAGTATGATGGCGGAATCCATACAACAAGGATCGGGTCGACCATTGGGTTGGCGTCAAAGGGAGGCATCGTTCATTGGTGCCCATTCGTTCAAATGACGGCTCGGAATGATCGCCGTTCAACATTGCACCCTCGTTACGTTACACACACATCGCCCTTCGCATGCGTCAGAAGCATCAATACGTGTCGCAAACATCACGTCGACAGAAGTCGCAGAGAACGCTTTCGGCCATTCTTGCTCCTGCTTGAGAAGAAGCTCGAACTCGCCACCATTTTCTATGGTTTCCTCATCAGCTGGCGGAGGATACGAAGACGTCCTCACGAGACTCAACCGTGCGGTCGTCGGTTCCTCAGGCTGGATCTGGCGGAACGAGTACGATGGCGGAATCCACACCACCAACATGATAGGGTTGTCGGTTGTGTTGTCGTCAAAGGGAGGCATCGTTCATGTGCGTCCATTCGTCAAACGAACCGCTCGGAATAATCCCCGTTGAACCTTACTCCCTCGTTATGTCAAGCACACGTCGCCCTTGACATCGATCAGAAGCCTCAACACGTATCGCAAACATCGCGTCGACGGGCGTCGCAGATAATATTTTTGGCAATTCTTGCTCCAGCCTGAACCGAAGCCCAAACTCGCCACCAATATCTGTCGTTTCGTCGGGAGCTGGAGGAGTCTGTAAAGATGTGCTTCGAGCTGTCAATGCCGCGCTTAACTGAAGTTCGGGCTTGATTTAGCCAAATTAGTGAGATGGCGGAATTCATACTACAAGGATCGGGTTGTCGATTGCATTGGCGATGAAAGGAATCATCGTTCATGTGCGCCTATTCGTTCAAACGAATGCTCGGAGTGATGATCATTAAATGTTACACATTCGCTATATCGAGCATTGGCCGTGTTTGGCATGTTTCTCAAGCCACACTGTGTATTGCAGTACAGACAAGCGGTTCTCTGAGCGTAGGGTCAACATTTTTACAGCCCCTTGAAGCCACTGAGGGGGGCTCACACAGTTGGCGGGTGATGAGAATGATTTTCAAATTGGGACAGGAACTGTTGCTAGCGTTGTTTACGGCATCTGCCTAGGTTATGTCTGGCGATCATCTCGGCAGACGTCTTACACATTGCTCGGAATAGGTCGTGTCCCAATTTGAACCGAATCATCAACACACGATCAATTTCTGAGCCCCCCTCGGTGGCTGGGAGGTGTATAGAAGACGTTCCTGCCATGATCAGAGGACGGCTTTCTGTGCATGACGCTGGGCCCAAGTCTTGATATTTGCGTTCAAAAGACAAGTCGACGGGGTGTACTGGTGGGTTTTGCGAGTCTTGAACTGTATTCCAGCTTCAATATGACGCGCCACAGTTCAGACAAGAGAAATAATGGTTGTGATTCGACAAGAAGTGGTCACGGACATCAGCCAACAGGTTACCCATCACTAGTTCTTGATCAACGGTTTATTGTGTATCTTTTGAACTGCGTTTCGTGATCGCTTTCAAGGTCGTGGGAGAAAGATATTTTTCCATTCTGGCCAGGTACACCTATAACAGCCTCCTACAATCTCCTATGTATCTCGCCCACGCATAACGTCTCTCTCTCCCCAAAATAATACCATCCGGGTCCCAAACTATTTCCGCCTACAGTCGTCCCGCATGACCAAGCCTCCGAATTGTATCGTACAATCCAACTCCTCCGATTTAGCTCAAACATAATATCAAACAATTACGTCCAAAAGTGTACGGAATCCCAGCTACCCGTGCCCCCTCTTCCCCTATTCGAAAGAAAAAAATGGGACAGGAGGATGGGAAAAATGCATATTTGCCTGGCTTGGCTGGTCGATCCAGGGACTACCTCATGTCTGCCTACGTCAGTTACTAGCAAGAGCCCAAACTTGCTTGCGCTCGGCGTGCTCTTGCCAGCCTGCGAGCGACAAGCTGCACCCAAGACTGGTCCTGGGGGGCTCTTATATATATAATCCCCTGCGTCTCTAATTCTCGACACAGACATGCTTCATTCTCTCTATCAAACAGAGTAGACATCGTTTTGTCTATTGCTTCGTTTTCTTGCATTTTGCAGACAAAGCTACCCTTTTGTCTGCAAAGTTCGGACCCAAGGCCGGAATCGGCGTTTCATTTGCGCACGTTATGGTTTGAGCCGCTGTGCGCGAATGTGTTATTTTCACTCCATTTGGTTGCCAGCGCGTTATAGATACAACGCATGCAGGCATGTGGGGATGACACCAGCAGGGTAATAATCATGACAAATTCTGCTGGCTCACGTCACCGACGCTCAGCGGTTTTGCACATTTCGGATACTGAATGCGCAGGTTGTGGGAGTAGTAAAGCCGACAACACCTGCGGTATCACATACGTTCTTGGCCTTGTATTGATCGACGGCGGCAATGACCGCCTACCTGCTGCAGTTTATGATCAAATTCGCTGCAGGAACGCAAGTGAGCCTTTCACAATACGGTAGACCACATACTCAAAATGTTTAACATCTGTACGGTACAAGACTAGAGCTCGATATCATCAGATCAACATGGTTTAATTCGCGTCTTCAACAGCACAGCTGCAGCACACCCAAATGATGCTCGTCACGTGAGACACTAGCAGCTCAAACCAACAGGTGGCATCATTCAGCACTGATTCGTGCCGCTATGTGCGGACCTAGGGCGCAGCGCGCCCAATATAGAGCAGCAACGTTGCCTGGTCTGTTTGCCACCATCGGTGACCAGTGCAGGAAAGTGGGTGGTTTAACAGGGGAACGCCAGGCGGAATATAATGACATCTTCCACATATATACGGTACAACCAAATTGAAAATCGTATGGCAGTCGAAATGAAAATCGTATGACCGTTGATACGACACGCTACCATAACCCGCCATGATCGGCGCGCAGGTATCGCCCAACAGATCAAAAATCAATGTGAACAAATATTGCTCGGATTTTGGCCAGTTCTTACCAATGTCAAGCACAAAATGCCTAACGAAGAGCAGAAGTACTGCAGCAAGGCTGGCGTAGGTGTTAGTTCAAGGTAAACTCAGTGTCTTGCCGTGAAAGAAGATAACATTGGCCGCCGACGTAATAACTGGGTGACATTTTTTGCCCAGCCGATTGCAAGTGAGACACAACCAACTTGATCCCGATACAAGCATAGCGTACTGCCTCCGTCGGAATTTATCCAGGGTCAACTGGTGAGTATATTCAGGAGAACAGTCAACAGCGTAACCTAGGTGCTGTGAAACTTCGTGCAATGTGTGTTGTGGATTGGCTGTCTAACAGGTAAAGCTGTAAGTTGCGGTTCGGCTTGATTTTTGTTTTCGTAGGTGGCGGTTCGGCAAGCAGGTGTGCCGCTGAAAAACAGGTTTGATCGTGCGAGATACACGGTAAGAGATACGAGTCCACTAGTACACCTGTGCCACGAGTATTGCTTACAATTGGCACATTCTAAAATCATCTCCAATCGAGGCTCAAAGTATCGTCTGGATTCCGGGAAAATCGTTATAAAAGAAAGTTCAAGTTAGCTGTGATGTGCTTCCTTGGATGCCATGGTGCAAGGTATCTATATGACACTCGTCTGAAAGACCTCGCGACATTTGATACTCGCCTTCAGATCTGTTTATTCGCACATTAGCACGAGCATTTACATACGAAGTATACGAGTACGAGCGCCTACGCCCGCAAGATACGTTAACAAAAAAGGGTAGCTTGTCTGCAGAACGCGAAAAACAAAGCAACAGACAAAACGGTGTTCATTGTTTGATAGAGAGGATGAAGCATGTCTGTGTCGGGAATCGGAGATGAAGGGGATTGTCGCAAAATAGTAACGAGTCGCCCAGGACCAGTCTCGGGCGCAGCTCGTCGCGCGGAAGTTAGCAAGGGCACGCCGAGAGCAAACGAGTTGGGGCTCTTGCTGATAAGGTAGACAGACATGAGGCAGCCCCTGGATTGGCCAGAGCCAACGATTGAGGAATTTTATTTTGCCAAACCAAGTAGTGTAGTCTGCATGCTTACACGATCAACCTCGAGGCTCGTAGGAGGCTGCGATGGGTATATCTGGCCAAAGAGGATAAATCTCTCCCACATACGACCCTTAAAACGATAACGGCAACGCAATTCGAAAGATAAACAGTGAAGGGCAGCTTTTGCTGTAATACGCTAGAAACGAAGCAACAGACAAAGTGATGCTCATAGTGTTTGTTAGAAACAATGGCTTGTCTGTGTCGGGAATCGGGGTCGCAGGGGATTGTAGAACAATATAAGCGAGACACCCAGGACCCATCCCGGGTGCAGCTCGTCGCGAGCGCACTAGCAAGGGCAAGCGCAAGCGAGTTGGGGCTCTTGCTGATAACGTGGGCAGACCTGAGGTAGTCCCTGGATTGACCAGTCAAGCCAGGCATTAGAAAAAATCATTCCCCACCCGCCTGCCCATATTTTCTTTCGGGAGGGGGGGTGGGGTATGGGTAGCCGGGATTCCGCACATTCATATATATATGTTACTGTTTCATACTGCTATTATTTTTGAGTTGCATTGGAGGAGTCGAATGGTTTGGTACCATTCGGAGGCTTGGTCACGCGAGACGACTGTAGGTGGCGATAGTTAGGAACCCGGCTGGTATCATTTTTGGGAAAGAGAGGGGCGGTATATGTGTGGGCGAGATACGAGATACGTAGGAGATTACAGTTACAGGAGGTTGCTGTGGGTGTATCTGGAAAAGGGGGAGAAATATCTCGCCCACGACCCTGAAAACGATCACGACAACGCAGTTCAAAAGCTTTAACAATAAAATACCACACAGGTTACCATAATAATAACCAGATCACACCAGAGTGCATGAGTCTTGCCGACAGGTTCTACCTCGCAGGTGAACGTCGTAGAGAAGAAGATGGCAGAGTTCTCAAACACAGATATGATTTTAGGTTTTTTATTTTAGCCGATACCTGGTAGAAGGTAAGCATACAATGAATGGCCAAAAATCGAAGTGTAAGACGTGCCAGAGAGCTGACGCCTTGACGGGCATCTGCTGGTGTCGGACATTGTCGGCTTGGATGCAGCGTGTATGTATGAACGCAACCATCTTCGCCAAAGGCGGATTTTTAGTCATCGTGGCCAATCAATTTCGTGCGTGCACGTTGCAAACCGTTCCGCGAACGATGCACTCAGAGACCGTAAACGTTTTAACACAGCAGCGAGCTTAAAACGTCACGTGCGCCCATGGGTCTCTTGCCGGATATCAGCGCTTGGTTTGATACCTATAATAATGACTCACACAATGCCTGAACAGAGCCTCGGGAGCACCGGAACTGCAACAATCCAAGGCACAGAGATGTTTCCATGGATTTGATCCAGTACGACCTGTAGAATGGATACCAACCCCTGTCATTGCTCTCTTCAAATACCCCTAAATCCGGAGAACAAATATAGTGGGAGAGATACTGATATTGTTGAGGCTTTCATAGAGTTCTTCTCCGACGTTCCGGCATCTGCCTCTGAAGTGGACATTATCAACAAGGTCAAGTAACGTTTCCCTTCCTCCGCTCTTGAAGGACACGTTTCCTGACCTTTTCGATAACATCGGCTTCAAAAGCAGATGCCGGACCATCGGAGATGAGCTCTATGCAAGACTCAAGCGTGTCGGTCGTCTAGCAGGTATCCTCGTCTTCCATCTTTACAGCGACCTGCACGTTAGGTAGTTCAAATGTGCAAAGCGTTCAGTTCACCACCGAAATTCGCTATTATCATCGAGCGGAAGTCGGATCGCTATCGAAGTTTTCGCTGTTTCAACACGTGGATGGTATCCCGGCCAAGTAATGTCAATCATGGCAACGCCTAAATATTGAAACAACAAAATTACAAAATGAGTTGCCGATTCGGACTGTTCAAGTCCATCGTTGTCCACGAAACGGCTGATCAAGAGTGGAAACGTGGCCTTTACAATTGCCTGAGAGTCGTAGACGAGCTCCATGAAATAGTCGCGCAGCTCGGTAGTTCTCAAGATAAAGATGTCTTCCATACCGGTCGCAGCCTTTTCGTTCGGTACTTTAAACTTGCAAGACGTATGAGTATACGACCGGAGTGTTGTAAGGTCGGTCCAGGGCGTCTGATTGCTACCTCTTTTTCCAGGTAAGTTGCGACATACATATTACGTAGCTCAAGCATCCAAACCATTTCAGCATACGACCGTCGCCATTGTCGGTGCGCGGGCGTTTATTGGCTATGAATTGTTCCGCTGTTTCAGCAACTCGACGGCAGCTCAGCCAAACCATGCTCACCACGTCACTGATGTAACAATAAAACAGGTACACGGCAAAATGAATCGCTTGTTTGGACCGGTTGAGAACGCCAGTTTTGTCCACAAAACGCCTGATCAAGATTGGAACGTGGCTTGGCTTAGTCGATACGTTCGGCGTCACAAACAGATGCCGGACGGTCTGAGGTGATCTCGATTAAGGGCTCACGGGTGTCGGTCATCCTTCAGGTATTCTTTGATCCCACCACAATCATAACCTGAACATTCGGTAATATTAATTGGAGAGGCATTTGCGCACACGACCACACCTTGCTGTGATTGGCTTGTGGTAATGGTGATAGAGCACCGTGCTTGGTAAATCGACACGAAGCTCGAACTTCCTTGACCTTTGACCGCGCGTCCTATTTCACCCAAAAGCATAGCCTTCATCATAGTAATCGCATCGTAGTCTCCTTAAGCGCTTTCTTTTTCGTGGTTTCATATTGAAACTCCTGGAATCACACCGCGACCGTTAGCATCCATCCATGAGCTTCGAAATATATACACTCTAGTATTTTTCTGGAACTCAGTCTTGTCTGTTTTGCTGACAATCTAGTGTTGTCTGATTTTCCTTGCGTGTGCACCTATGTGCTTCTTGTTTCGTATTCTGTACGTTGGACATTGCATGGTCAAACCTCCTTACTACTTTGAATGCAATAGTCCTCTCTGTATCGTAGTGGTGCGGCAGAGGGCCCGTCTCACTCCAGGACGACGAATCGGCACAGATGTACTAGGTGTGCTACATGCCGATGGGTTGAAATGATACTTCAACGTCAAAACCATACGCAATAATAGTCACAATCATGCACAAAAAAGCATATTCCAGGAACTGAGCCATCCCAAAGTAGTGGTTGCCTCTTTCGGGCCATACGGGGTTCCTGGGAGATTGAGCTACTCAAGTGAGGAACTAACGGTTAGTGTGATGAATATGCGATGTACATTGTTGTAGAACTAGAGCACAGACGCTTGGTCTGGGTGGCCGTCGGAGTCATTTTCCGAGTGAGATACTGAGCTTCCCATGTTGGGAGCTCAGAAACTTCTTAGAATCTGCTGCACCACCTCTACCTTGGGGTGGCTTACCTGTGGGTCGACTTCTGCCGTGTTGACCGGTGCCGGGAGATCATCGAAAGCCTCGATGCTTGCAGCAGCATTCTCGCTTGTCTCAGGCTGTACGTATGATACGTTGCGTTACAAACGGAGACATAAATGCAAACGAATATATACCAGGGGTATATGTACGTACAGCAATGTGTTGTCAACAAAGATCGCGAGCAACCAACGCAATGATAGCCGTACTATACTATAATCAGAGCAATGCGCTCGCGCTCGCAGTGTCTGCCACAACACCACACTGTAACGGCTCGGCAAACGACAACGTGGACGTGCAGGAGGGCAACGCCGCAACGCTTAAAAGTGAGAGGCCTGTTTCACGGTAGGGTGGTTGCTTCGAAAAACATTTCCGGGAAAATCAACAGAGAATCCGGCACCTGAATATATCGACCAGTGACGCATCATCTGAAGTGCAGCAGCTTTCATTCGGTCCTTACGCTGCGTGTCTTTCTATCACAACGTGTTGATTTCGATTGCAAACTGACGTTATGCTGTCCCCCTGTCGGGATATCAAGACTATGAAGCAAATTACCGGGAGCACAACGAGAATGTTAGTACACAAGCGACGTTGTCGTGGGTCGACCCTTTTTCCGGCCAAGAAGGGACTGTGAGTTTCCTCATACACGGTGGCAACTGGCCCCACTATTTTAAATATGGATAGCACAGACCTTGACGGTTTTGATACGCCGCAATCTTCTGCTATTGTAGCCTAGCCCAATACCAAGCGCAAAAACCGAGGGACACCGTTATTTTCTACTCACCGACGGAGCTGGGTCTGGTGCGGGAGTGTAAGCACCGGCGATCTTACACCTCGATCTCGGCAGCAAGCTGCACGCAACAACATGGCGGCACGAAACAGACGAAACGAAAAGGAACGAGCGTCTCCATATCGATATCATCAAGATAACTTATATCAGAAACGTGATCGTTGTACCTCTTCGCCTGCCTACTGCCGCACACGCTCAAGGGTGCATTGCGGACTATACCGACCGAGCGCGCACTCGCAACTAAAGGGAAAACCCTTGATTTTGCATACGTGGCTTGTACCACCCGAGCTATGCGCGATGAACCTTTGATCGGGCACCGAAGCTGTCAGGGAGCGTGTACAGGCGAGCTTTCAGGGTGCGCAGTCGTCCGACGACAACATACGTGGACGATCTGGATCTGATTTGAATATACGCGCCAGCATACATACTTCGTTTTCGATGTGATTAATGAATTCTTACTGCAGCACGACAGATTGCATCAGGAAGCGGGTCCACCTTTCAAAATCAGGGGCAGGGGTGTCTGTGAAAGGTTTAATCAGGAACCAAGACGACATCTCACCAGCTTTTCGGTACATTAACTGAACCGTCGGGCCATCGGGTGACAAAACGCTCTTCTAAACAAGGTGTCCCGCAGCAGACGTTTTCGGCCTTCTTCGTAAGTTCTTTCGCCTCCTCCAGCTGCATCAAAGAATCCTGCGTACCAGGTATAACATAACGTATCGTTATACTGAGCATTGCATTGATGGAAGGTACTGGCCGAAGACTGGATGGTTTTCGTTTTTGTGTGCAACATGTAGTACCAGCAGTATGGAGTGTAGCTGTCTATCGGAGCTCGCGCAGCAGGACATTTGTACATGTCGTCAACGTTTGTGTCCGTTGGTTTACGGCGGACGCTTCAGGCAACTCGAAAGGGGTCCTCTTTTTGTGGCGCGAGCAAACCTAGAAACTCTGTTCCGCTCGTAACAAAATGGAAGTGCCTGGTGTGATATGACAATATCACATTCACTACACGGGTTGCTGTGAGGAACCACATAATTCACACCAAGAATTCTTTATCCAGGGGAAGCCTCAGTCATCGAGGCTGTGAGTTGACTGGAAGTTGAATTGACTGGGCGTTACGTCCAGTCTACCTCGGATAGCGGAGTAAAACCCACAACTAACTCTACAGTAGACAATGTTTAATCACGGCACGCATACAGCCCAAAACGGGCCAGTCAGGCGCGCATAGGCAGAACTCCGCAAAATACCACGCGCAAACTAAGTAAAACAATGCATTACAACCTACAGTAGTCGGCGACATGTAAACGCCGCTCTCACAGTCCCATCCGATGTCGCTCTAGACGTAAATGTAACGAACGTTAGATGTCGCAATATAGAACACAGTCGTTGTTGTCTGTTGTCGTCGTCATGGTCAATGTCGACGTAGGTTGTCACAGGTCGCTTTGGTTGGACTTATTGTTGGCCTCTAGGGACTGGACATCCTGGAGCGTTCGGCCATGGGTTTAAACATCCGTCTCAGGCGGTTGGGCCCACACCGAAGGAAGCGGGTCGCCTTGCGCCGCGCTTTATCTCCTTCGTCGTGGAGTCAAGGTGGCAAGGGAAGCGCCAAGAGCGATGCAATTCAATTTCCGATTAAAGTTGAATTTTATCTGATTCAGGTTTCACGTCTTCGTGATAAAGGGTCCGGCTTCGTGTTGTGTTTCAGGGCGATCCCGTGGCCGACGTAGACTCCGACGGGCGCATGCATGAAGAGGGGTGTGTGTGGTCGGTTTCAAAACTTGCTGTGGGTGTTCGGGGATGGACGAAAGTGAGCCTCGACGTGCGACGATGGAGGGACTCGGAGAAACGTGGGTCTCACTGCGGACGCACACGCACCGACTAATATATGGATTGAGGATAGGTATTTCAAAAGCAAAAACGGTTTGTTCGAGGGTCGGGCACGGGTTCCATGAAAATTTCAGTCATGTCAATCGTTCCATGATGCGCCTGGTCATCCACATCCGTCGCCCCCTTCACAATCGGTACTTCAAGTACGCAAAACTTTGAGCATACGGCCGGAGTGGTATGAAGTCGTCGGGCACGTGCCCGGTTTCTGTGGTTATTTTGCTGTGTCTGGTACACGGGGCGCACAGCACCCAGACCACGAACTCCAGGTTAGAGCCAAGCCATTAAACCTACCAAATAGCAACCTGAAACGCTGATCAAGATCGTGCAAAGCCGATCGCGTACACGAAACGCCGGATCAAGAACGGAAACGTTTGCTGTTTTTGTCGATCAAATCCACCTTGGATACTGCGGATGCCGGACCGTTCGGGACAAATTCCATACCATAATCCAACGTGTCGGGCGAGCGGTACGTGTTGTCTGCTAGAACAACAGTCGTAACCTGCATACTAGATAAGTCAAACCTGCAAAACATTTCAGTATACGACAGGAGTTCCCTATGGTCGGTGCTCCTGTCCTCAGCCGTGTCGAGCGTCCAACACACGTCGTACACTAGATAGTCATCATGTGCAACCAGCACATTAGGTAGTTCACATGTGCAAACCCTTGCAGTATTCGACCAGACTTCGCTATGGTCGGTGCTCCGGTATCTGATTGCGATGGAACTTTGATAGCCTTCAACAACTCGATGGCAGCCTTGCCACACAAATTCAATCACATTCGCACCAAAGCATTCAAACACATGTCAAAGTTATGCTCTGATTCACACTGGTGAAAGCAATCATTTTCCACCATGAAACAGATCGCCTACATCGGTCACAGGTTTCATGGTCGGTGCTTCAAACGTGGAAACCTGTGAGCACACGATCGGATTATCCTCGAGTTCACACTCGGCTATCCGATTTCTGTCGTTTGGTTCGCTGTTCCTGGTACTCGTGATGCAAAACCCCCAGGCACGACCATCACGTCAGCACCGAAACATTGAAAGGACAAAACACAATCTGGAGCTGCAATCAAGATCGTTCAATACCGACGTCGTACACAAAGTGCCGGATCAACAGCGGAAACATTTACTGACCATGTTAATCATATCCATGCGAGACGAAGCAGATGCCGGACGGTCTGGCGTGAACTCCGTGATGGACTCGACCGTGTGGCGCGTACAGAACGTGTCGTGCTCTGGAACGACATTTGTAGCATGCACATTCTGGAATTTAAATGTCCCAACCCTTTCAGCATACGACTGGAGTTCGCCATGGCCGGTGATTCGGTATTAGCAGATGCCGGACGGTCTGGCGTGAACTCCGTGATGGACTCGACCGTGTGGCGCCTACATAACGTGTCGTGCTCTGGAACGACATTTGTAGCATGCACATTCTGGAATTTAAATGCCTCAACCCTTTCAGCATACGACTGGAGTTCGCCATGGTCGGTGATCCGGTATTTGATTGCGATGGAACTTTAATAGCCTTCAACAACTCGATGGCAACCTTGACGAAAAAAAAACAATCACGTGCGCATACAAACATTCAAACACATGTCTAATTGTAGCTCTGATTCAGATCGCTTAAAGCCAGCATTTTCCACAGTGTATCTGATCGCCCACATCGGTCACAAGCTTCATGGTCGGTGATTCAGACATGCAAACCTTGTGAGTATACGATCGGATTGGTCTGGGGTCGGCACTCGGTTGTCCGATTTCTGTCGTTTGGTTTGCTGTCCCGGGTACTCGGGATGTAAAACGCCCAGGCACGACCATCACGTCAGCACCGACAGATTGAAAGTACGAAATGGCAACCTGGAACCCGTCACGATTACTAGAAGCAGCGAAACCAACGACAGGATTCGGATAGCCGAGTGTGAACCGGAGACCACTCCGATCGTATGCTCACACGGTTTGCATGTTTGAAGCACCGACCATGAAGGCTGTGACCGATGTGGATGACCAGGTACACCGTGGAAAATGCTGGCTTTAACAGATCGGAATCAAATCAAAAAATTTACATTTGTTTGAATGTTTGTGTGCACACGTGATTGACATTATGTGGCAAAGATGCCCTCGAGTTGTTCAAGGCTATTGAAGTTCCATTGTAATCAGATACCGAAGCACCGACCATAGGAACTCCGGTCGTATACTGCAAGGGTTTGCACATTTGGACCACCTAATGTGCTAGTTGCACATGATGATTATCTCAAGTACGACGCGTGTTGGACACTCAATACGGCTGAGAGACGGAGCACCGATCTAGGGATCTCCTGTCGTATAGTGAAGTCTTTTGCACTTTGAACCACCTAATACTCAGGTTACGACGGTCATGTTAGCGGACAACACGTGCCGCGCGCCCAACCCGTCGGAATTCTTCGTGGAATTCGTCCCGGACAGTCCAGCATCCGCAATGTCTGCGATGGATTTAATCGACAAGGTCAGCAAGCCTTTCAGCATTCGACCGGAGCTGGCTATGGTCGGTGCTCCGGTATCTGACTGCAATGGAACTTCAACATACTTCAACAACTCGATGGCAACATTGCCACAAAATACCAATCACGTGCGCACACAAACATTCAAACACAGGTCAAAATGAAGCTCTGATTCACACCGGTGAAGGCCATCATTTTCCACGATGCAACTGATCGCCTACATCGGGCAAGGCGTTCATGATTGCCACATCAAGGACGAAAACTACTAGAGCATACAATCGAGATGGTGTGGGATCGGCACTCGGTTGTCCGATTTCTGTCGTTTAATTCGCTGTTCCTGGTAGTCGGGATGCAAAGCGCCCAGACACGACCGTCACGCCCGCACAGAAACATGAAAAGTACAAATAGCAACCTGGAGCGGCAGTGGAGATCGTTCAAAGCCGACGTCGTACACAAAGCGCCGGATCAAAACCGGAAACATTTGCTGACCTTGTCAATCACATCCACGAGAGAGGAGAACGATGACGAACGGTCTAGGGCGAAATCCCTGAACGACTCGACCGTGTGGCGTGCCCAGTACCTGTGGGACTGTTGAACGAAAGACGTCACATGCACATTCGGAAATTCAAATGTTTGACAAAACCTTCAGCATACGACAGGAGATCGCCATGGCTGGTGCTCCGGTATCTGATTGCCATTCAACTTCAATAGCTTTCACCAACGCGGTGTAAACCGTGCCAGAAAATGTCAATCACACGCGCACACAAGCATTCAAACACATGTGAACATGTGTGACGCCCAAAACTCAGACAACGACCATCATGTTTGCACCGAAACATTCAAACTTCAAAATGTCAAATTGGAACGCAAATCAAGATCGTTTGAGGCCACCCTCGTACAAAGCGTCTGACCAACAGCGAAAACATTCGCTGACCTTGGTAATAACCTCCGCGGGAAAGGAACCAGACGCTGGACGGTCCGGGGTGAACTCGGTCGGAGGCTTGACCGTGTGGCGTGCCCAGCACGTGTGGGGCTGTGGAACGACAGTTGCAACCTGCACATTAGGTAGTTGACATTTGGAAACCCTTTCAGCATTCGACCGGAGATCACTATGGTCGATGCTTCGGTATCTAATTGCAATGAAACTTCAATATCCTTCAACAACTCGATGGCAACCTTGCCAGAAAATACCAATCACGTGCAGCACACAAACATTCAAACACATGTGAACATGTGTGACGCACAAAACCCAGACCACGACCATCATGTTTTCACCGAATCATTCAAACTTCAAAATATCAAATTGGAACGCAAATCAAGATCGTTTGAGGCCACCCTCGTACAAAGCGTCTGACCAACAGCGAAAACATTCGCTGACCTTGGTAATAACCTCCGCGGGAACGGAACCAGACGCTGGACGGTCCGGGGTGAACTCGGTGAGAGACTCGACCGTGTGGCGTGCCCAGCACGTGTGGTACTCTGGAACGACAGTTGCAACCTGCACATTAAGTAGTTGACATTTGGAAACCCTTTCAGCATTCGACCGGAGATCACTATGGTCGATGCTTCGGTATCTAATTGCAATGAAACTTCAATATCCTTCAACAACTCGATGGCAACCTTGCCACAAAATACCAATCACGTGCGCGCACACAAACATTCAAACACAGGTCGAAATGAAGCTCTGATTCACACCGGTGAAGGCCATCATTTTCCACGATGCAACTGATCGCCTACATCGGGCACATCTTTTTTACGATTGCCACATCAAGAATGAAAACTATTAGAGCATACAATCGAGGTGGTGTGGGATCGGCACTCGGTTGTCCGATTTCTGTCGTTTAGTTCGCTGTTCCTAGGAGTCGGGATGCAAAGCGCCCAGACACGACCGCAACTTCAGCACCAAAACATTGAAAGCACAAAGAGCAACTTGCAGCGGCAGTGAAGATCGTTCAAAGCCGACGTCGTACACGAAGCGCCGGATCAAAACATTTGCTGACCTTGTCAATCACATCCACGAGAGATGAGAACGATGCCGGACGGTCTAACGCGAAAACCCTGATCGACTCGACCGTGTGGCGTGCCCAGTACCTGTGGGACTGTTGAACGAAAATCGTAACCTGCACATTCGGTAGTTCAAATGTTTGGAACAACTTTCAGCACACGACAGGAGATCGCCATGGCTGGTGCTCCGGTAGCTGATTGCCATTCAACTTCAATAGCTTTCACCAACGCCATGGAAACCTTGCCAGAAAATGTCAATCACGCGCGCACACAAGTATTCAAACACATGTGAAAATGTGTGACGCACAAAACCCAGACCACGACCATCATGTATGCACCGAAACATTCAAACTTCAAAATGTCAAATTGGAACGCAGATCAAGATCGTTTGAGGCCACCCTCGTACAAAGCGTCTGACCAACAGCGAAAACATTTGCTGACCTTGGTAATAACCTCCGCGGGAACGGAACCAGACGCTGGACGGTCCGGGGTGAACTCGGTGGGCGGCTTGACCGTGTGGCGTGCCCACCACGTGTGGTACTCTGGAACGACAGTTGCAACCTGCACATTAAGTAGTTGACATTTGGAAACCCTTTCAGCATTCGACCGGAGATCACTATGGTCGGTGCTTCGGGATCTAAATGCAATGGAACTTCAATATCCTTCAACAACTCGATGGCAACCTTGCCACAAAATACCAATCACGTGCGCGCACACAAACATTCAAACACAGGCCGAAATGAAGCTCTGATTCACACCGGTGAAGGCCATCATTTTCCACGATGCAACTGATCGCCTACATCGGGTACATCATTTACGATTGCCACATCAAGAATGAAAACTATTAGAGCATACAATCGAGGTGGTGTGGGATCGGCACTCGGTTGTCCGATTTCTGTCGTTTAGTTCGCCGTTCCTAGGAGTCGGGATTCAAAGCGCCCAGACACGACCGCAACTTCAGCACCAAAACATTGAAAGCACAAATAGCAACTTGCAGCGGCAGTGGAGATCGTTCAAAGCCGACGTCGTACACGAAGCGCCGGATCAAAACATTTGCTGACCTTGTCAATCACATCCACGCGAGATGAGAACGATGCCGGACGGTCTAACGCGAAAACCCTGAACGACTCGACCGTGTGGCGTGCCCAGTACCTGTGGGACTGTTGAACGAAAATCGTAACCTGCACTTTCGGTAGTTCAAATGTTTGAAACAACTTTCAGCACATGACAGGAGATCGCCATTGCTGGTGCTCCGGTATCTGATTGCCATTCAACTTCAATAGCTTTCACCAACGCTATGGAAACCTTGCCAGAAAATGTCAATCAGGCGCGCACACAAGCATTCAAACACATGTGAAAATGTGTGACGCACAAAACCCAGACCACGACCATCATGTATGCACCGAAACATTCAAACTTCAAAATGTCAAATTGGAACGCAAATCAAGATCGTTTGAGGCCACCCTCGTACAAAGCGTCTGACCAACAGCGAAAACATTCGCTGACCTTGGTAATAACCTCCGCGGGAAAGGAACCAGACGCTGGACGGTCCGGGGTGAACTCGGTGGGAGGCTTGACCGTGTGGCGTGCCCACCACGTGTGGTACTCTGGAACGACAGTTGCAACCTGCACATTAAGTAGTTGACATTTGGAAACCCTTTCAGCATTCGACCGGAGATCACTATGGTCGGTGCTTCGGTATCTAATTGCAATGAAACTTCAATATCCTTCAACAACTCGATGGCAACCTTGCCAGAAAGTACCAATCACGTGCAGCACACAAACATTCAAACACATGTGACAATGTGTGACGCACAAAACCCAGACCACGACCATCATGTTTTCACCGAAACATTCAAACTTCAAAATATCAAATTGGAACGCAAATCAAGATCGTTTGAGGCCACCCTCGTACAAAGCGTCTGACCAACAGCGAAAACATTCGCTGACCTTGGTAATAACCTCCGCGGGAACGGAACCAGACGCTGGACGGTCCGGGGTGAACTCGGTGAGAGACTCGACCGTGTGGCGTGCCCAGCACGTGTGGTACTCTGGAACGACAGTTGCAACCTGCACATTAAGTAGTTGACATTTGGAAACCCTTTCAGCATTCGACCGGAGATCACTATGGTCGGTGCTTCGGTATCAAATTGCAATGAAACTTCAATATCCTTCAACAACTCGATGGCAACCTTGCCACAAAATACCAATCACGTGCGCGCACACAAACATTCAAACACAGGTCAAAATGAAGCTCTGATTCACACCGGTGAAGGCCATCATTTTCCACGATGCAACTGATCGCTTGAATCGGGCACATCTTTTTTACGATTGCCACATCAAGAATGAAAACTATTAGAGCATACAATCGAGGTGGTGTGGGGTCGGCACTCGGTTGTCCGATTTCTGTCGTTTAGTTCGCTGTTCCTAGGAGTCGGGATGCAAAGCGCCCAGACACGACCGCAACTTCAGCACCAAAACATTGAAAGCACAAATAGCAACTTGCAGCGGCAGTGGAGATCGTTCAAAGCCGACGTCGTACACGAAGCGCCGGATCAAAACATTTGCTGACCTTGTCAATCACATCCACGCGAGATGAGAACGATGCCGGACGGTCTAACGCGAAAACCCTGAACGACTCGACCGTGTGGCGTGCCCAGTACCTGTGGGACTGTTGAACGAAAATCGTAACCTGCACGTTCGGTAGTTCAAATGTTTGGAACAACTTTCAGCACACGACAGGAGATCGCCATGGCTGGTGCTCCGGTATCTGATTGCCATTCAACTTCAATAGCTTTCACCAACGCCATGGAAACCTTGCCAGAAAATGTCAATCACGCGCGCACACAAGTATTCAAACACATGTGAAAATGTGTGACGCACAAAACCCAGACCACGACCATCATGTATGCACCGAAACATTCAAACTTCAAAATGTCAAATTGGAACGCAAATCAAGATCGTTTGAGGCCACCCTCGTACAAAGCGTCTGACCAACAGCGAAAACATTTGCTGACCTTGGTAATAACCTCCGCGGGAACGGAACCAGACGCTGGACGGTCCGGGGTGAACTCGGTGGGCGGCTTGACCGTGTGGCGTGCCCACCACGTGTGGTACTCTGGAACGACAGTTGCAACCTGCACATTAAGTAGTTGACATTTGGAAACCCTTTCAGCATTCGACCGGAGATCACTATGGTCGGTGCTTCGGTATCTAATTGCAATGAAACTTCAATATCCTTCAACAACTCGATGGCAACCTTGCCACAAAATACCAATCACGTGCGCGCACACAAACATTCAAACACAGGTCAAAATGAAGCTCTGATTCACACATCATTTTCTTCGATGCAACTGATCGCCTACATCGGGTACAGCTTTTACGATTGCCACATCAAGAATGAAAACTATTAGAGCATACAATCGAGGTGGTGTGGGATCGGCACTTGGTTGTCCGATTTCTGTCGTTTAGTTCGCTGTTCCTAGGAGTCGGGATGCAAAGCGCCCAGACACGACCGTCACTTCAGCACCAAAACATTGAAAGCACAAAGAGCAACTTGGAGCGGCAGTGGAGATCGTTCAAAGCCGACGTCGTACACGAAGCGCCGGATCAAAACATCTGCTGACCTTGTCAATCACATCCACGCGAGATGAGAACGATGCCGGACGGTCTAACGCGAAAACCCTGAACGACTCGACCGTGTGGCGTGCCCAGTACCTGTGGGACTGTTGAACGAAAATCGTAACCTGCACATTCGGTAGTTCAAATGTTTGAAACAACTTTCAGCACACGACAGGAGATCGCCATGGCTGGTGCTCCGGTATCTGATTGCCATTCAACTTCAATAGCTTTCACCAACGCCATGGAAACCTTGCCAGAAAATGTCAATCACCCGCGCACACAAGCATTCAAACACATGTGAACATGTGTGACGCACAAAACCCAGACCACGACCATCATGTTTGCACCGAAACATTCAAACTTCAAAATGTCAAATTGGAACGCAAATCAAGATCGTTTGAGGCCACCCTCGTACAAAGCGTCTGACCAACAGCGAAAACATTTGCTGACCTTGGTAATAACCTCCGCGGGAAAGGAACCAGACGCTGGACGGTCCGGGGTGAACTCGGTGAGAGACTCGACCGTGTGGCGTGCCCAGCACGTGTGGGGCTGTGGAACGACAGTTGCAACCTGCACATTAAGTAGTTGACATTTGGAAACCCTTTCAGCATTCGACCGGAGATCACTATGGTCGGTGCTTCGGCACCTAATTGCAATGAAACTTCAATATCCTTCAACAACTCGATGGCAACCTTGCCACAAAATACCAATCACGTGCGCGCACACAAACTTTCAAACACAGGTCAAAATGAAGCTCTGATTCACACATCATTTTCTTCGATGCAACTGATCGCCTACATCGGGTACAGCTTTTACGATTGCCACATCAAGAATGAAAACTATTAGAGCATACAATCGAGGTGGTGTGGGATCGGCACTTGGTTGTCCGATTTCTGTCGTTTAGTTCGCTGTTCCTAGGAGTCGGGATGCAATGCGCCCAGACACGACCGTCACTTCAGCACCAAAACATTGAAAGCACAAAGAGCAACTTGGAGCGGCAGTGGAGATCGTTCAAAGCCGACGTCGTACACGAAGCGCCGGATCAAAACATCTGCTGACCTTGTCAATCACATCCACGCGAGATGAGAACGATGCCGGACGGTCTAACGCGAAAACCCTGAACGACTCGACCGTGTGGCGTGCCCAGTACCTGTGGGACTGTTGAACGAAAATCGTAACCTGCACATTCGGTAGTTCAAATGTTTGAAACAACTTTCAGCACACGACAGGAGATCGCCATGGCTGGTGCTCCGGTATCTGATTGCCATTCAACTTCAATAGCTTTCACCAACGCCATGGAAACCTTGCCAGAAAATGTCAATCACCCGCGCACACAAGCATTCAAACACATGTGAACATGTGTGACGCACAAAACCCAGACCACGACCATCATGTTTGCACCGAAACATTCAAACTTCAAAATGTCAAATTGGAACGCAAATCAAGATCGTTTGAGGCCACCCTCGTACAAAGCGTCTGACCAACAGCGAAAACATTTGCTGACCTTGGTAATAACCTCCGCGGGAACGGAACCAGACGCTGGACGGTCCGGGGTGAACTCGGTGAGAGACTCGACCGTGTGGCGTGCCCAGCACGTGTGGGGCTGTGGAACGACAGTTGCAACCTGCACATTAAGTAGTTGACATTTGGAAACCCTTTCAGCATTCGACCGGAGATCACTATGGTCCGTTCTTCGGCACCCAATTACAATGGAACTTCAATATCCTTCAACAACTCGATGGCAACCTTGCCACAAAATACCAATCACGTGCGCGCACACAAACATTCAAACACAGGTCAAAATGAAGCTCTGATTCACACATCATTTTCTTCGATGCAACTGATCGCCTACATCGGGTACAGCTTTTACGATTGCCACATCAAGAATGAAAACTATTAGAGCATACAATCGAGGTGGTGTGGGATCGGCACTTGGTTGTCCGATTTCTGTCGTTTAGTTCGCTGTTCCTAGGAGTCGGGATGCAATGCGCCCAGACACGACCGCAACTTCAGCACCAAAACATTGAAAGCACAAATAGCAACTTGCAGCGGCAGTGGAGATCGTTCAAAGCCGACGTCGTACACGAAGCGCCGGATCAAAACATTCGCTGACCTTGTCAATCACATCCACGCGAGATGAGAACGATGCCGGACGGTCTAACGCGAAAACCCTGATCGACTCGACCGTGTGGCGTGCCCAGTACCTGTGGGACTGTTGAACGAAAATCGTAACCTGCACATTCGGTAGTTCAAATGTTTGGAACAACTTTCAGCACACGACAGGAGATCGCCATGGCTGGTGCTCCGGTATCTGATTGCAATTCAACTTCAATGGCTTTCACCAACGCCATGGAAACCTTGCCAGAAAATGTCAATCACGCGCGCACACAAGTATTCAAACACATGTGAAAATGTGTGACGCACAAAACCCAGACCACGACCATCATGTATTCACCGAAACATTCAAACTTCAAAATGTCAAATTGGAACGCAAATCAAGATCGTTTGAGGCCACCCTCGTACAAAGCGTCTGACCAACAGTGAAAACATTTGCTGACCTTGGTAATAACCTCCGCGGGAACGGAACCAGACGCTGGACGGTCCGGGGTGAACTCGGTGAGAGACTCGACCGTGTGGCGTGCCCAGCACGTGTGGGGCTGTGGAACGACAGTTGCAACCTGCACATTAAGTAGTTGACATTTGGAAACCCTTTCAGCATTCGACCGGAGATCACTATGGTCCGTGCTTCGGCACCTAATTACAATGGAACTACAATATCCTTCAACAACTCGATGGCAACCTTGCCACAAAATACCAATCACGTGCGCGCACACAAACATTCAAACACAGGTCAAAATGAAGCTCTGATTCACACATCATTTTCTTCGATGCAACTGATCGCCTACATCGGGTACAGCTTTTACGATTGCCACATCAAGAATGAAAACTATTAGAGCATACAATCGAGGTGGTGTGGGATCGGCACTTGGTTGTCCGATTTCTGTCGTTTAGTTCGCTGTTCCTAGGAGTCGGGATGCAATGCGCCCAGACACGACCGTCACTTCAGCACCAAAACATTGAAAGCACAAAGAGCAACTTGGAGCGGCAGTGGAGATCGTTCAAAGCCGACGTCGTACACGAAGCGCCGGATCAATACATCTGCTGACCTTGTCAATCACATCCACGCGAGATGAGAACGATGCCGGACGGTCTAACGCGAAAACCCTGAACGACTCGACCGTGTGGCGTGCGCAGTACCTGTGGGACTGTTGAACGAAAATCGTAACCTGCACATTCGGTAGTTCAAATGTTTGAAAAAACTTTCAGCACACGACAGGAGATCGCCATGGCTGGTGCTCCGGTATCTGATTGCAATTCAACTTCAATAGCTTTCACCAACGCCATGGAAACCTTGCCAGAAAATGTCAATCACGCGCGCACACAAGCATTCAAACACATGTGAACATGTGTGACGCACAAAACCCATACCACGACCATCATGTTTGCACCGAAACATTCAAACTTCAAAATGTCAAATTGGAACGCAAATCAAGATCGTTTGAGGCCACCCTCGTACAAAGCGTCTGACCAACAGTGAAAACATTTGCTGACCTTGGTAATAACCTCCGCGGGAACGGAACCAGATGCTGGACGGTCCGGGGTGAACTCGGTGAGAGACTCGACCGTGTGGCGTGCCCAGCACGTGTGGGGCTGTGGAACGACAGTTGCAACCTGCACATTAAGTAGTTGACATTTGGAAACCCTTTCAGCATTCGACCGGAGATCACTATGGTCCGTGCTTCGGCACCTAATTACAATGGAACTACAATATCCTTCAACAACTCGATGGCAACCTTGCCACAAAATACCAATCACGTGCGCGCACACAAACATTCAAACACAGGTCAAAATGAAGCTCTGATTCACACATCATTTTCTTCGATGCAACTGATCGCCTACATCGGGTACAGCTTTTACGATTGCCACATCAAGAATGAAAACTATTAGAGCATACAATCGAGGTGGTGTGGGATCGGCACTTGGTTGTCCGATTTCTGTCGTTTAGTTCGCTGTTCCTAGGAGTCGGGATGCAATGCGCCCAGACACGACCGTCACTTCAGCACCAAAACATTGAAAGCACAAAGAGCAACTTGGAGCGGCAGTGGAGATCGTTCAAAGCCGACGTCGTACACGAAGCGCCGGATCAATACATCTGCTGACCTTGTCAATCACATCCACGCGAGATGAGAACGATGCCGGACGGTCTAACGCGAAAACCCTGAACGACTCGACCGTGTGGCGTGCCCAGTACCTGTGGGACTGTTGAACGAAAATCGTAACCTGCACATTCGGTAGTTCAAATGTTTGAAAAAACTTTCAGCACACGACAGGAGATCGCCATGGCTGGTGCTCCGGTATCTGATTGCCATTCAACTTCAATAGCTTTCACCAACGCCATGGAAACCTTGCCAGAAAATGTCAATCACCCGCGCACACAAGCATTCAAACACATGTGAACATGTGTGACGCACAAAACCCAGACCACGACCATCATGTTTGCACCGAAACATTCAAACTTCAAAATGTCAAATTGGAACGCAAATCAAGATCGTTTGAGGCCACCCTCGTACAAAGCGTCTGACCAACAGCGAAAACATTTGCTGACCTTGGTAATAACCTCCGCGGGAACGGAACCAGACGCTGGACGGTCCGGGGTGAACTCGGTGAGAGACTCGACCGTGTGGCGTGCCCAGCACGTGTGGGGCTGTGGAACGACAGTTGCAACCTGCACATTAAGTAGTTGACATTTGGAAACCCTTTCAGCATTCGACCGGAGATCACTATGGTCCGTGCTTCGGTATCTAATTGCAATGGAACTTCAATATCCTTCAACAACTCGATGGCAACCTTGCCACAAATACCAATCACGTGCGCGCACACAAACATTCAAACACAGGTCAAAATGAAGCTCTGATTCACACATCATTTTCTTCGATGCAACTGATCGCCTACATCGGGTACAGCTTTTACGATTGCCACATCAAGAATGAAAACTATTAGAGCATACAATCGAGGTGGTGTGGGATCGGCACTTGGTTGTCCGATTTCTGTCGTTTAGTTCGCTGTTCCTAGGAGTCGGGATGCAATGCGCCCAGACACGACCGTCACTTCAGCACCAAAACATTGAAAGCACAAAGAGCAACTTGGAGCGGCAGTGGAGATCGTTCAAAGCCGACGTCGTACACGAAGCGCCGGATCAAAACATCTGCTGACCTTGTCATTCACATCCACGCGAGATGAGAACGATGCCGGACGGTCTAACGCGAAAACCCTGAACGACTCGACCGTGTGGCGTGCCCCAGTACCTGTGGGACTGTTGAACGAAAATCGTAACCTGCACATTCGGTAGTTCAAATGTTTGAAACAACTTTCAGCACACGACAGGAGATCGCCATGGCCTGGTGCTCCGGTATCTGATTGCCATTCAACTTCAATAGCTTTCACCAACGCCATGGAAACCTTGCCAGAAAATGTCAATCACCCGCGCACACAAGCATTCAAACACATGTGAACATGTGTACGCACAAAACCCAGACCACGACCATCATGTTTGCACCGAACATTCAAACTTCAAATGTCAATTGGAACGCAATCAAGATCGTTTGAGGCCACCCTCGTACAAAGCGTCTGACCAACAGCGAAAACATTTGCTGACCTTGGTAATAACCTCCGCGGGAACGGAACCAGACGCTGGACGGTCCGGG